>JAMKCH010056434.1:0-134698 GCA_023653785.1 Ophioderma brevispina
TGAAGGTGATTTCCCAACTGGTGCATTGTGGGATGGGACTCAAAACACCCTCTGGCCAAGTGTCATCTAGAGGTTCATGGCCCAAAATGGTCAGATTTATCAATGCGTAGTAATATTTCACATGGCTATCGATTTTCAAACCCTTGGTTCTTGACTAGTGTCCCACATGTTGTTTGCCTCATGTGACCTTGTGACCACATCTGACCCTTGTCCTCATTCACATGCAACATGGGGACGGAGACTACACCTGCTTGTGGTGAATGCTGTATTTTTCTTGTTTAGTTTTTGCACATAGGTTTTGTTTTGCATAAATTTCATGTAAAGCTGCAACTGATATGGGAAATTTCCGTATCTTGCTGTGCACAGTAATGTTGCACGCAAAGGGTATGTTATACGGCATTGCCTTCTGTGTTTTTTCCAGTGGTGTCCAGTGTGAAAATGTTAGGTAAATGTACGACAATCCAGTCTTCTCGTGCCATCTGGATTTAATTTGCAAAAAATGCTGTACAAAGATATTCGTGAAAATTTAATAGTTCAAGACTGCTCAACTTCATTTTGTGGAGGCGGTGACTTGCGTTGTTTCCATACGACAGCATTCTAGATCTGACTTGCTTTTGGCGTACACGGTTGTGAAAAACATTATTAGATGTTGACAACACTAAAAATCTTGATCAATGTACTTTTTCTAGGGTAAAATTACATGCAGTTTCTGATTTTGGCCTTAAAATGGTAAAAATCCCACACTATGGAGTATAATCCATATTTTGGCCAATTTTGGTCCCTAAATTTGGCCCCTTTGAGTGATTAAAAAATTTTGACTTGTCTATTTGTAATGAACCATATCTACAAAAAAAAATAAGCCCAGTTTGTTTGTTTGTAATTTTAAATTATCATCTATCTTTACAATAAAATAGTTTTGCATTGTTCCAAATACTCCTTTTTTTGGTTAGAGCTTCTTGAAATTGTAAACGTTGGAGTGACAAAATTGTACGCAAAATTTGAGTTTTGTCTCAATTTCAGACTTCAATGACCATAATTTTCACAAGGTAAATACCCTGAGAATATCATTTGGTGTCATTTTTTGTTCATAAAATGCAATAGCAAAACATAGGTAGTAAATTGAACAGAATGCTCTTTTACTAGAAAATTATAATGAACAATGTTTACCCTACCCCTTAATTTCTGCAGGTGTGACAAATATTTCGATTTTGAATAAAAAATTCAATACTCAAAAATCCCAGGGATTATAGGATTTAAATGAACTTGTTATGCCCAATCACCTCCCCCTACAACCAGTTCATATCATATTTAGACCTAGGACTCATTTTTGAGTTTGAATTTTTTTATCAATCATTTTTTCCTACCGGCAATAGGTCCTTAATTACAAAAACTCTATATCATACCAATCCCCTAATACCAGCAGATACTACTGACTTAGGATCAGATTACTTAATACAAGTTATTTAACATATTCCAATTTAAGAATACCCTTACTTATGTTTACTAGGATTATAATTGAAGGTTCACTAAAATATTAGTTACTCCTATTTTTAGCATGTGTCTCTTTTCCCTATTCGGATATCTGGAGGTTTGTATTTTGAGGTGTAACATTCATGGGGGAGGTATTTGCATTTCCAATGCCAGATTCAGTTTCTACACAAACTTTCACCCCAGAAAAAGTTGATTTTACATTCAAATTCTTGAACTTCAGTTTTTACTCATTTGTCCTCCAAACGCAAGTCAGATCTGTAACGCTGCTCATACATGATGATACTAATTAATAGACACGATGAATTTCTAGAAAAGTGTCGCCCAGAGTTTTTGGATCAAACCATTTTTTTACTAGTGCATCGCCACCATGTGTGACCTTTGACCTATGTGTTTGACCTATGACCTCAGACTTGATTTGTGCTCAAGACAGTTAGCCCATTTTGACCAAGTTCATTGGGCATATGCAACCTGACCTCGATATGCCTCTAGTCCCTACACCCGCGTGCATATTCGTTTAGAGGCGACGTCGAAACACGTTGGCACATCAAACAGTTCGACGGTTTTTTATAAATTTACGTCGAAAATGCAATTGAATCGACGTTTTAAGAACGACGTCAAATCTATTTGCATTTTCGACATGGAATATTGTGCAAATTCTAAACTCTCGACGTCTTTTCAGCTGTTCCAGCGTCCGATTGCCCACTGGGACTACCTTCATACCAAATGTCAGCCCTATGTCAAAGCATAACAAAACGCAAACGGGCCAACTCGCAGGCAGATCCATATTTTTAGTTAGGGCATTTCTATGGAAATGGATCTCATTACCTCTAGATGACTTTTTACCTTTTGAGTTACTCTGAACCCTGATAAAACAAACGTTAGACTGTCCTTCCCTCCCTTCATGCCAAATTTACCTCCAATAGTCAAAACATAACGGAATACCAGAACGGACAAACAGACAGATCTAATTTTTATAGTAAAGATTATAAGCTTTTCAATGTAATATATCACACTGAAGTGAATATGCCTGTTGTCTTGTGTAATTCATGTATGCTTCCTAAATGGCTGAGTTTTCGGCACAGCCAGTATTTCAAAACTTATGATTTTTTTTTGTACTTGTGTAGCCAATAATTTTGCAACGTTCTCGTAGGTTATTTCGCCAACCAATCAAGTGCAAGAAATTAGTATCTGCTCATGTCCCTTTAACCACTTTGGTATATGCTGCTTAATCGCTCTAGTGCGTCCGTGGCTAATTAGATATGGCTTAGTATTTCCAGTTTGAATAGCCTATCGTTCTTATCAACGGTGAAAAAAAAACTAAGTGAAAACATGACCAAAATCTTTCCACCACAAGCTGCCAGATTCTTGAAACGTAGGGAATTTTAATTCAAAGATAATGGCCTAAGAATGTGTATATCCCTTCTTTATTACCATAATTTAGAGGGATTATATTGCCTAGCTTTAACATGAAAAAATTGTACCCATTTACATTCCCTTCACCCCTCTTCCACACTTTCTCCATGCCAACTTTTGATGCCCCTATCAACCCAGCACACCACATCAGCGTCCTAATACCACTCGGGTTCCAATTCAAGGTAAAAAAGTATAATATCTCCAAAGTGTTTTTGGGTAATAACTTGCACAGAGTCTACTTCCTATTTTAACCATGAGCAAAATCAGATCGTCATTCCCTACCCATGTGAAAATACATTCATATCCTATCGTCATAATCCCTCATTTACTTATCACTTGACTACCCTTTCTAACTTTTCCATTTTTCTAATCTTACGATAATCCGTTCATCCTTGCAAGATCTTTGTGCATAGACCAGGACATTTGAAAGAAGACAGGTGCATGTGTGTGTCAAGATTTCATAATCATGGAGCCAACTAATGTACCATTTTCAAATGCAACATTCCTTACCAAGTCCACGCACAAGACGTATGATTAGCCCTCATCTTACCAGGTTGGGGGTGGGGGGGTACCACCACTTCAGCAAACTTTCCACTGTTTTTTAGACTGGTCCATTTCTCAAAAACATTTCTTTCCTATAGCAAGACGAAGGCATTTTTTGAGTAAAAGCAATGGAAACAGGTTGTCAATACTAAATTTTATGCTGATTCCAACTCTTCCGGTCCCCAGAGCTAATTTTTAGAGGAAGTGTGCCTAAAATTTTGCATAAATCAAATGGGCCAGTCCATTATAACGTTTTTTGGACATAACTCAAGATTTAGGCTTTTGTAATGCCTCATTCTTGTGTCTATACAACTGTTTTCAGGGTTAAGGAATACCAATTAGAGCATTATTTATAGCATTAGGCACTTAACAGTTATTTGCAATAAAAAATTCAAAATGGCTGCCATTTGAGCATTTTTGTACATAATCACGATTTAAGGCTTGTACTATCTCATCTTGTGTCTATACATCACTTTTTTCAGGGTCAAGGAATTAAATTAGATTATTAGTTTATGGTTCATGCGCCATGGAGTTGGTGTAATACAAAACGAGGTGGCGTTCTTGTTCACAAATATGTTTAAAATGTTTTTATGTATCATTAAAACAAGTTAGGTATTCAGCATGATTTATATTTCATTTTAAAGGTATTTATCTAGCTTTTGATATTGTAGAAGATTCAATTGTGTGCTATTTTACTTATATTTGAGTTGTCGTACTTTTGAGTCAGGTCTGGGTCAGAGAGGGTGGTGCCTACGGATTAGGTGCCTACGATGAGCATGTGTTAAAGTCGTAGGTGATGTTATTGATATTCGGGCCTTTGGCATTTTTTTTTTTTATATCCTTTGTAACCCATTCCCTGTCTATCACTCTCCATCCCCGTCCTGTTTTGTTTGTTATTTCTGGTTGCATTCTTTTGACCTATACACCCTTTTAAGCTATGATGTATTGAAGGTCAACAACTGAACGACGCCACACAAATGTTTAGTGATTTTTACATCAAAAATTTCACTTTTCACCTTATATGACACTTGTGCACCCTGTATATGGCACACATGTTGCATATTTTTGTCTTCCGTACATATTTTAAGCTTTACAACAATATATATTTTTTTATAGCATCCAAAAAAAAATGATGACTTACGCTCATTTAAGTGTGAAAACGTGTAATACATGGTTGGTAAGTTTTCAAGCATGTCCACCCTTTGCTCCCAGCTCATGGTAAATGATCTTATAGAATTAGGTCATGTTGCCGTTAATTTGCATAATCAAAATGGCGCCGTTTTAATTTTTTGCAAATTAATTGTCAATATATGGTCATAATACCTTAACTGATTGTCTAGTTGTGGTCCCTTCTGAGCCTGAAAACATAATGTATAGACATAAGAATGAAGTCCTTTACAAGCCTTACGTCTTGAGTTATGTACAAAAAACTGTTAAATTGCTGCCATTTTGAATTTATCAAATTAGCCACACTTCCGCCTAAAATTAGGTTTGGGGACCGGAAGATTTGGAATCATCATCAAATTTCTATCGAAACACTGTTTTCAATTGCTGTTTACACTCAAAAATGCCTTCGACTAGTTGCTTTTTGAAAAATGGCACCAGTCTATGTGTTTGTTTAGAGCTTTCCAGTAATTATTAATTTTAGCATAATTTAACATTTTACCTTTGGCACCTACTTTTATATGTTTTCACATCCTTCCAGGTCATTTTAGCGAAGAGCTAAGGTAGCCCGATACACCTTTCGCCTGGGTTAGGGTAGTCATTAAACCGTAACCAATTAAAAACATATCTTGCGGCAGTATGGCACTCTAAACACTCGGTTCATTAAACTAGTCCTTTACCATCATTTAAGCCAAAACTGCATTATAAGCAACATTCATCCCTTTTGGTGCAAAATCGGATTTTGCCTATTATACACTGTATCTGTGGACATTTTACTCTACTCCCGAACTTATGAAATCAATGTGACCCTCATACTAGGTATGTTTGTTATTAAGCTAGTTTTGGTATCAATGGGAAGAATACCATGGCCTCCACCTGGTAAACAAATCATTAAGTGTATGGTGCTTTATAAGGAATTTTTCCAAGGTGGTGGCTACCACCCTCTTGGTACCCGTGTTTTTTAAAATTTACCAAAAAATGCTTGTTGTTGTATATGAGAGGGTCAGTACTAGGAAAGAACGTTGCAAAGATGTTATAGATTTGCCTTAAATATATTCTAAGCTTTGAAAAAGTAATCAATTTATATTAAACTCGCATATTCCTATTTTTTAAGTCTACTTCAGCACAAAATTCAAGGATTCCTGTGCAACCCACCCCCCTTGACACAATGGAATGACCCGAGTTCTAGACTACCTCAGGCTTGCATTAAATCAATTACCAGTAAAATCCTAAGCTGACATTAAAATTATTAAAGAGGCTTTTGCCAAAATAAAGGTAATTTCATCATCTTAAGAAAATGTTCATTTTCCCTTTTTGCAAAATAGCAATATTCTTAACCGATGGATCTTGGAAAACAAAGACGCACCCATGATTTTTATTTCTTTTTTTAATTAAGCTTCACAGATAATTACTGTTGAAAATGAAACGAAAACAAGATATGAAGTTTTTCATATTGGTTCTTTTCAAAAATAGCTAAATGTGCCCTTTTTGCAAGTTATCAAAGTCAAAATTAGATAATATCCCCTGTCAAAAAATTGATAACCCAATGTTATTTCTCATTTCTCTCGTTTTTTATTTTAATTATTTCTTGAAGATAACTATATGGACGAACATCTGCTAAGTATGGCTTATGATTGAAATTAGTCTTCACTTTATTTTTAATGTTTTTGTGTTTTTAAATATTGGGTTATTTTACAAACTAAAAAGGGAGTCATAGGGCCCTATTTCAGGGGGGGTCTTGTATCTCAAGCAGGGTGGTTACATGAAGAATTTTTAAAATATTGTGGATATGCATAACTTTTGACACGACTAAAACCTAAAACCTGATGAAATCTGTTTTGACCCTCTTCTCCTCGCCTCGACCTGCCTGGTTCTCTCAAAATTCGACTGTTAACAGGTTTCTACAAATGTACTGTACTGGGTGAGAAAATCCTCATCATGGGCTGTTTCGGCCCCTGATAAATTTCCTCATCCGTTATTTTAACCTTTCATATTATGTTGAAAGGAAAAAAGGTCCTCTCTGGTAGGACTAATCTTAGGTTTAAACCAGGTCTGAAAGTTAGTCTCTTTTTTTCAGAATACCACCAAAATACTTATGTGCACTTCAAAATACCCAGTCATCTATTCTCACGGTGTAACCCGAGCTTTGGTTACTCCATGTGTACTCTTAGCCTACTCGAGGGTACCCCCTTGATCCATTATTGATGCAGTACCTACAATTACGTACCTTGCGAAGTACAAAAGCCAACTGGTGGATAGCCATGTTTAACTTAGCAGTACCCATCCTATAATGTACTCGAGTAGCACTGCGAGGTGACTGACAGGTACCCATCGTAAAGCACCATTAGTGGTGGAACCACTGCAGCAACTGCACGGGAGTATCTTCACAGGTACTCCCCTACCAGCTGCCTAGTAAGCATCACTTTGACCATAGAGGGCGCCAAACATTCCATTGTTGATTGTACTTTTCTGATCATTTTCAAGCTTAGTAACATCTACATTTGAGTTGATCATCACCAAAAACCCCTATATATGACATTTTGTGTAAAAACATATAACATGTGACCAAAATGTTAAATAATGGATGAAATTACTAAAAATAATCACACAGAGCTCAAAGCTCAATTGCATGGGAGTACCCATGCAGGTACTCCCGCATGGGGTGACTAGTGGTTAGGCTACTGCGTGTGTACCCAAGTGGATGATTACCCCCACTTTTGCGGCCGGCGATGTGGTACCCATGCCGGTGGATACTCCATGGCTACTTAACAGCTACTTCACAGGTACTCCCATGAAGAAATTAGTGGTGTAAAATAAGGGTCAAAAGTGAAGCAGATGTGCCAAAGTTGATTGTGACAACCTGTTATCATCAGCAGTTTTATGTCTTGTCACATGCTCCGTCAGTTTCTAAGATAACATACATGTAAACCATGTGAAAAGTACAAAAAATGTTGCAGAGCAACCTTAATGTGGACTTGGTCAAAATTATTAACAAAAACTAGGCGGTCCCCGGGTTTGCAATGGCATCAACAATCAACCCCACCCTCCAAGTTGCATATCCATACATCAATGTTTACCCAATTTGACCTTGAATGACCCCTAATGACCTTGTAGTGACCTTTAGACAACAGACATATACACCGTAATTACTGATATGGAAGCCCACACATTAGAAGCTATTAGGGGATTATATATATAATATATAAACTGTTTTGGAAGCCAGGTCAAAATATAATATATAAACCGTTTTGGAAGTCAACCCAAAATTTGACCTGTTTTTCGCGATTACCCGACTTGTCGGGGGGCATACCCGCTAACCAATCGAACTTGATCTGGCCCGGCCCAAGCTACACCCACTCACCAAGTTTCGCGACCGTACAATCCCCGGTCTCCGAGAAAATAGCCGGACAGACAGACAGACAGACAGACAGATACACATGGCCTATTATAATATAGATACTATTGAGCTGTGTATTAATGGAACACTTGGAGATCTTGAATGACAAGCGCCCTCAAATTTTAATTAAAGGGGGGGTGGCCCGATTTAAGAATATGAAGTTTTCATCTTGATAGATTGGCCTTCACTCCAAAACCCCACCTGTAAAGTTTTGCGCCGATATTTCAATCCGTTTTGATACAAGAGCTAAAAACGTGATTTTGTAAGCCCATAGAGTACTGTGTAGAATTAATATTGGTCGACCAAAATAGGGCACATTTTTGCTCATAACGTCCAAACCAAACATCCTTTGGCTCTAAGATTTAACTGGGTAAATGAGAAAAATAGCAGCTTTCTTCTGATACCAAAATGTTGACCACTTCCGGTGAAATCTGGGGCTTCTGGGGACAAGGCTATTAGCGATCGGGCCATGGACCTTTAAAATTCTAGTTTTCTGTGTGACTGTAGTGCTTACCCATCCCTAATTCACCAACTGAAATAAGCCAGAAAGGATACATTTTTGAAAAAAAATTGTCCTAAGTGATCTAATTTTGGGTTTAAATACATGGGCTTTACTAAACTGGAAATAGTAATTACACATTTCTCTAATAAACAGGGTTTTTTTTGTGCTGGGAAAAGTCATTTATTATTGATTACAAGTGTCATTCTACAGTCTCAGACCAAATCTAATGAAATATATTTTTCTGGAAGATCTCATAGTGCCCCTTTAATATATATAAAAATGATATTGTTACTTGATTGGTGGATGGCCTTTCTTACAACATGAGACCCATCAAAAAAGATTTGCAGAAAAATTTGGTCAAAAAAGCTATGTGCTATGTCCAATTGTTTTTAGGACCAATCCAAGCATTTGGGTTTCAGTGTCTTTCTTGTGCCTAATATACAAAGCACATATCATAGTGTCTGTAATAAACATCCCGGGGGTGTGAAATTTCCCCAAAAGGGAGCGTTTACAACAAATTATAGTTCATTTGTTCATTTATAATTTCCAATGCAAGCTGTAGCCAGCACCATCTGGTGCTCCACATACAAAAAAGAACAAGTTCAACATCAGGTGCCTATACATGTACTTAAAGGGGCATTTTGTGATCCACAACCGCGTTCCCCAGACTTACCTAAACAAAGTTGAGATTTTAATATCAACTGAACCGTTAGTCTTAGTAATCCACATGTACCTAATCTTACGTGCAAATTCGGTCGCATCTGTAAGAAATTTGCAATTTTGTATTTTACAGCACAGTGGCCTATGGGGGCCGTGGGAAACAAGCAATTGCTCATAACAAAACCTCAAGATCGGGATCAACTCAAATTTTGTAAATAAGCTTTTCTCAAGGATATCTAGTGAATAATAAATAAAACAGAAGATGCTGGAATCACAAAATGCACCTTTAAAAGATGAGTGACGCGATCAGCAACCTCATCCCAAATAGGTGTTATTTGCAGGCATGACACAATTTTGGGTACTTTTAGTAACATTTGTTCACCAAAACAATAAGGGGCATATGTTGGGGAGAAGCATTTATCAGAGATAATTTGGTATTTTAACCCTGCTACTAACCTTGAGTATTCCAGTTGTCTGACAAGACATTATCAGGGAGAGAAGTGTCATCCTTCTGACCACCGTCACATCATCAAGGCTCACGACAAGCACACCCTGTAAATAAAAATGAGGGAAGCACACATATACTATCTGACAAAATATAATTATACAACTCTAGTAACTAGGTCATTTGTTTGTTTTTTAACTAACTAGAATTTAGAGAAAACAGTATCATTTTTCCTCTGGAAGGTAAATGGCATAATAAGGGGCAACAGCCAGGGGTTGATTTTAACGGTGCCAAGAGAGAATTTCACATCCAGTTCCCCTAAAATTGTGAACAATTTCTGATTTTTTGTCATAATGTATAGCTTTCTATTAAAAATAATCGCCCTGTGAAAGGCTTAAGCTGAGAATTATTTCTTTTGCTACAAAAATTGTGAAAATTCTACTTTCCTATAGGAGCAATACTAAATTCAGCCTAAGTTATATATATGAAAAGATTACAAAATAATCTTTTTATTCACTTTCAAGGCATTTCTGTAGCAATACATGTTATGATATCTATTGGGGGAATATCTATATGAAATCACTACAATGACACAATATAACGGATGCCCAAAATCTCTCGCTGCACCTTTAATACAGAAAAAGAATTATTGCTGGACTCACTTAAAGAGTTTATTTATAATGAGTGGCAGTCCTTATGTCTAAATCAACTTTAACAATATACAATAAACTACCGTTTCAAAATTCAACCGCTAAACGAAAATTACTCGGTGTTGAGTGGTAGTCCTTATGTTAATAATTCAACTTTAACAATAACACAATAAAACTACAGTTTCAAAATTCAAACAAAAAACCGCTAAATACAATTACTGGTGTTTTAGTGTACATATGCTCCGGTACATTTTAGTTAAAAACAAGATGGCACTATGTTACTTTTGTTGTTTTTTGGCAAAATGACACTGATCATTCACGCCTTTGAACCTCGTTTCATGAAGAACATTAAGGCTGTTCACACTATGCAGGCTATCAAATCACTTTTCCAATCGATTGCTGTCTGTACCACAGGGTTCAGCCCCGATCATTTATTGCATACCGCCATTTTGGATTTTTGACCAATCACCTGCTCAGTGAGAAAAGCCTATCTGCATTCCTCAAAATACTTACCATATTTCTTGAGTATCTTATCCGTGACTGTGTCTAGTGATTTCAAGACAATGTGAGTAAGCCAGCTTCTTTTCCTATATGGTGCTGGAAGTGATTAAATACAACATTAATATAAAGAACTTTACTAACAGCCTGCATAAGTTAAAGACAAAACTACAAGTTTGTGTGGCAAAGAGTTTTCCACTAACCACAGGGACTTGTTTGTGTCATACACAGAAATTAGCACAACGGCTGGTATTCCTGAGGGAGTCCTCACTTAGCCTGGGTTAATTTAACCTCGGGTTAGTCTACATGTGGATCTTTTTTTCTCTTTCCAAAATACTGTGAACGTTAAATGTAACAGGTGAGAAAAATTCATCATCAATTGATGGGCCGTTTCGGGCCATCCATGAATATCTCCCCTGTTACAGCACATTTTTAGAGTAATTTGGAATGAAAAAAAGAGTCCCACTTCATGTGAACTAACCCTGATTTAAATTACCCAGTCTAATGTTTTCTACTCCTTTCAGAATACCACTAGTGTATAAGTCTTTCATCTGCAGAGTTTTTTCAAGCGGCCGTGTAATAGATTGAAGAGGTCAAGGCCATATGCTTGATTCTATCAAACGCTATAACTGCAAAACTCCCACTAGTACACCAAGAATCAAGTAAATCTAACATAGTAGACTAAATTAGTGTAAATATAATGATAAGACTCAACTACTTGATATTTACTTGACCCCTGCTAGTATTATTTGAGTTTGCAACAACTAGGTTCTGCTAGAATCATACATACATAGACCTTCTTCCTCTTCAATCCAAAGACAATAACATATCGCAAAAATTTCTCCCAAAATTTCCTTTTGTAATCATGTTTTTGTTGTTTCCAAAAATATGCATCCTACATGTTACACAGTCTGATCATAATTTGTTGGGCAGAATCGAACACAAGCGAGCGTGGACTCCGTGAGCCAAGAGGAACATCGCATCTCGTTTGGCGGATGCGTAATTGGTCCAAAGAATGCGCCGACCCTCCGCGGAGCTTGTTTGCGATTACATGAGGTGAGCCGTATCTCCTGTCAAGACTTTTTAATCCCACTGTAGTTGAATTAGTATCTTGAAAAATACTTTCCACAAATTCTTTCTATAACACGTCTCTGTTATGGTAGAAATCATTTCTCACATCAATCAATCATTTGGAATGGTCACACACACAACCCAACCCCCTCCCACTCAAAAGCACTCATCAGTACTTGGATAAAGGTGCCTAAAACCTATGATACATTTGTCTGATTTGGATCATTACAAGACACAACACAAGATAGCCCTAAAGACACCATCAAAATAGGTGCTTCTATACTTTTTGTAAACCTACCACTATTCTGATTTGCTCCAATTGCAGGACATTACTTCCAAGCACCAATCCAAATAGTGCTTAGAAACCAATATATAGGCAGGTAGTGCCCATGGGGGCTAAGACTTGTTACAACACTGGAGCCTACTACACATCAGTTTGGAAAATGACTTTTATTTGACAAACTAAAAAATACAGCAAGTAACTTGCGGCGACCCCCCTGGCCAGATGGCAGTATCCACAAGGTGGTTAGTTGGCCCCTTGAACCTTGACCGTTGGTATGTGACCTTTGCCCTCAACAACATATGAGGAACCCGTATTGCACCTTCGACCAAGTTAATGTTTGGGGAACGGCTTCACTTTCAAAGACGACAGAAAACAAAACTAACCAACTGGAACAATGACTCAGTTGACCTTTGACCTTGCCAGACCTTTGACATCATCCACATCTGAAGGAATCCTATTGCACCTTTACCCCAAGTCGGTTTAATCGGACTTAAAACTTTTTCGAACTGGAGACGCGAAAAACGAAAACCTAACCAAACTGGACACACATACATACATACATACTACATACACACACCTACATACAACATACATACAGGGACATGCGCACCCTTGCAATTTCCCCCTCTGCTTTTCAAGACAGGGGGATAAAAAATTAATAAATTAAGAGTGCGACAAGTTTGGGCACCTGTTTTGTATAGTTGATATACCACTTTGTTTTGTGGTTAATCCCATGCAACTTTACAAACTGGCATAATTTACACTATTGACTTTTGCCATTTGTTCTATACTAACAGACATTGTCCGCCTGCATCACATACTGTCGTATTTCACATTTTTGAGGTTTTTTTTTTGCGAAATTCCGCCTACTTACTTTGTTCTCGAGTTCTTTCCATCCACAAAGTTTCAAATTGTGAGGATGCCTAATTAATAGGTTTTATTATTACACAATACAGATTTTGTCCATTTTTCCTCAAAAATCGATCATATCGGTATTTAAACCTACTGTCGTATGTTTGAATATCGCCATTTTCTTTACTCGTGTTTGATCTACATTCTATTTTTGCCGATCCCAAAATAAACGATTTAACATCCGACCTATTTTTTATCGTATTTCCACATCGTTATTTCGTAACAAGCTTTTCACATAGATCTATTTTACGTACATTAAAAACACGCCAAATATCATCCGTATTTTGCAGTATACATTAATTGGTGATTCACATACAGACTTATAACTTTGTAGCCTAATTAAGATTAATATAATTGTCAGTATTAAGTTGGATTTATCGTTTATATGGGACTTTAAAATGATTTCTTCAACGTCAAAGTGGTAGATTTATCTTTTATGCTCATTCTAACCGTATATACAGTGAAATTTCGCGGTAGATTTTTAATTGCGATTTTCTCGAAAACGTGTTTTGTAAAATAACGACAGTATGGGATGTTGGGCGACGACATGATCAAAATCTGACACTATTCCTGAATAGACTGAAAATTGTTTGTTTTTTTTGCGCTCTTTTGAGGATGTTCCCGTTGCACCATAAAAGACAATGTTTGTACAGATGTATCACGTGGCATTCGTTGCACATAACGGACCTTGTTGCACAAGCACCAAACTTTTCTTTATGGTGCCATTATCGGAATGCAAATTCAAGAAAATATGACTTTCCTCCTAGTTAATAATCGTTATAGCTGTAGGGACCATAAATCTTTTCACTATTTCTGAACAATTTCTCTCTCGAAAACACAATTATTTTCCATACATTGCATAGACCTGCAGATCTTTCAGAAAACACTCAGCCTTTCCTTCCTCTAGCTATTCCGCCAGCTCTCGGAGGATTCGGTGTGCCTTCTAACTCCATACCACATTCATCTCTGAAAGACAATCAACTATAGTAGCAATTTACGTCAATAATCTTACTATTGTTAACACAATGCTGCATCCAGTAGCACTGGACATCGCCATGTATATCCTGAGCATAGTAGCTGTCACAAAAGCACGGCCCTCTCTTGACTGCGATACGCTCGCGATCAGCTAATGAGCGATATTGGCGGGGCCTATTTAAGCTTTAAGCAACTTGCTGCGGAAGTCGAACTCGCATCAGCAAATCCGATGGAACGCACGGTTTGGTTATGGCTAGGACCCGATTCAAAAGCCAATCGGAACCGGACTTCCGAGTTTACGCACGATACGCCCCATTTTGAGAAGCGAGGGCCGCTTTTGTGACAGCTACTATAATAATCCATCAGGTTGACTGCTCATGCCGAGAGATGACAATGGAGTCCTTTCTCTGTGTCCTAGTCCCACACAGCTGTTTTAAAGGTCTTATTATTATAAACAAACCAGAAGAACAAAAAAGATCAATGGCGACACACTTTTGACAATAATTGGGATTCTTTATTCCACTAGCCTTTCATCCGTATATATTTCATTTGTTAAAAGGGCTGTTCACTCTTCTCCAATAGGGCCTTGTGAATCCCCTTTCAAATCAATGTTCCTTCCCTTTCCAGAATGTGAATCTTCCTTTCAAACAACGTTCCTTCCTCCTTGTTGTCCAGAATGATGATGTCTTCTGTGTGTGAATACAGAAAGTGGCTTGATTGTGGTAAAAACAGCCGATTTCTGGGCTTCATATCAGAGCTTGGCCTTTAATGTTGACTGATCATAGCTCTAAGGGATTGTCTATAGACCTTTAGCCTCTACAAGCTTTATCCACATGTTATGCCATAGTTTTGGCATTGGGATTATATGTGTTATTCCAGAGGAAGATTGAGGCAACCTCTACCCTCCCGTAGCTCATTTTCCTTCTTTTCCTATCCTTTCATATTCTTCAGCATTCCAGTGGTCTATATTTTAGTGGTTTGTCATCAAGCTAATTTTACTAGGTAGGTTAGAGGCACCTGAGCCCTAAGATAAACATTGATACTGATACCAACAATATTGATTCCCTTACAATAATTGGTGCTTGGCGGACTTATTTTCTGGAGGGGTTTGTTGTCATAGTCTTGACCTTGATGTGTTGTCCTCTCGATAACGCCTTTCAATCTAAATCATTACCTGATGATGTCATGGTATTTGATGTACCATCTTATAACCATAAGTTCTTCTGGTACTTTGACTTAATTTGCTACTATGTTTTTACGAACTGGATGAGTTTATTATACCAAGACAATATTTGAATCACGGTTTTAAAGGTTACAAGCGGCACTGGCACATTTCACACAAAATAGGGAAAAAAAATTTTTCAATTGGCTCTCAATGATAGTCTAGCCATGTTGAAGAACCGGATAATTGTACACATAGTTACACTAAAAATAACATACCCCAAAACAGATAGGGAATTTGATATGGAGGATAAAGACATCCCGGTAATTTGTAGGCCCACTTTTAAGTTTTCCACTAACTTTAATCAACACATGTGTATATTACTGATATTTTTGACTCGTACTCACTGAGATTAAAACCAGAAGGGGTATAGACCGATCAAACAGTGTGCATAGCGTGGAGAAACAGGCATACGGAGTGCGTGTTCTTGTGTTTTTAAACGCCATTTTTCATCGGCTGCTGAATTTAACGGTGACGTTAAATTATAAAATCGTTCTGTTTATACCCATAAGGGAAAGCTGTTTGGTCTTAATCATTTCCGGGTGAGGGCTTTTGTATATAAAGCCTTTACAACCATGCAAAACTTCTATTTTTGGAAAATCTTGAGTCGCACTATTTTTCAAAGGTGCCCGTGTCCTCTTTTAAGTTAAGAGAAACCAACAAAACATAAATGAAGTCTTACAGATGGGCAACTACTTATGCTAGAGGAAGTAATATACATTCTTCCTTAGTACTCTGTCCACTCCTGGGCTGTTTCACAAACCCACGGTCGATTGTAAGTTTGATTGATCAAACGTAAACCCGATCAGCGTAAGGTTTTGACCTTACATTCTTAACGCTGTGAAATCTAAGCAATTTCCATGGCGATGCCCGGGTTTCAATTCGTTTAATTGAACCCGTTAGTACGGCGTGCGTATTTGACGTTATTTTTAGTTTGAAAGCTCTCGCGTCATACCACGTTTGGCTACGTTCGCGCGCACCTGTCAACGTTGCGTATCGTTGCGTATGATCCGGGTTGCGTTCAACTGGTTGTTTCGATTGTTGTCACTGGGTGGTGGTCAGTCCTTCTTGTTGTATTTAAGCCTTAAAGCATTGCAAAATTGGGTTAAAGATGACATTAAATGATAAAGCTGTTTAAGAATGAGAATACAGGTATGATTTTGGAACCGGTACTCTCTTTACACGCAAATGACCATTATTTTTGCGTAGAAGAACTCTCGGCCGGTATCGCCTTGGGTTCAATTTCGTCATAAAGAGAGTCCCGGTTTCCCAAATCTCATCCTTTATTCTCTAAATCAAGTTCAACTTACGCTTGATAAATCAATTACAATCGTTGCAAATCTTTGGAACGTAGCCCCTGGTTATGTTAGTGAAGGGTCAGGATTTCACAATCTTTCAGTTTGATTCCTCACATAGACTATAAATACAAACCTCATGTGAATCAAATAAATCAAAGCCTCACCTTGCAACAGAGTTTCGAAAGGTCTCCATCTCACTCCAGACGTGGAGGATTTGAGGAGGAATCCGAAAAAAAAAAAACCCTTTTTGGCATGCGGTCAGAACTCAGTGAAAGCGGGGGCATGTGTGAGGGCTGTCCTGTGGTAAAATAGGATAAACGAGAAACATTTATTCAACTCTCCTAACGTAATTACAATTCTGATGGTAAAATTCCATCAATACCACTACAAATTGATTTTTTTTTAAACAGAATTTAGACCATTACTAGAAGCGATTATCAAAGATTGGGCATTATTGTTCACTTTTCCCCCACAATCTTCTAATTGAATGAGCTTGAACCCCACATTTGTGTTACACTCATTTTTTCATATCATCCACTTTCGATTGACTATTTCAAACCAGCCTATGGCTATTATTTACACTGCCATCAAGGAATTGTGACAATCATTTCATTTCACTTAAATGACAATCCCTGCCAAGCCCACATCCCAGTAAAGGTTTCACTTAGAATTCCCATTCAGTGCAAAACTGAGGCGTAGGGTTATGGTTCGTGTGCGACCGTTCTGTAAGACTGAGATTCTATTCACAAGCTAATTTCTATACTCGGGAATTCTAAATGAAACAGCTACCACATCCCTATCATCACATGAGATTTGTAATTTCCTATAACAGCTCCTCAGATATCACTTGGTTGACAAGGCAAATTAAGCTTAGTGTCTTGCCCACGTGTCTTAAGTGTCTGACGCAGCTTGAATTCAACGGTCCAATGATCAAAAGTGGTGTGCTTTTCACTGGACTATGCATGCTCTCTATTCCCTATATCAGATATATAACTTACTTGTATTTCATTCTAGCATGTCTTGAGGTGTGGTGCTGTAGTATATAGCCGCTGTCGCTGTAGATGCCAACACAGACCCAAAAAGGGGGGGTACCACACAGCCGATGCAAATCTTTCACACTGATCTCCTCTATGGCTGCACAACCGTGGGATCACAACTCATGTTACAATCGAACTAACCAGGTTCCATACCACTAAACAGATCTGGTCTGGCACCCGCTGGCTGAAAAGTGGTTTGGAAAATGTTAAAATCAATTTTTCCGGTCTAGGTTAAAATGGAAAAATAGTAAAACTATAACATTTAGAATAAACCGTTAGGCCAATTTTTTGTTTAGATAGTATGTTTTTTAAGCTTAAAAATCAAAAAGTCTGTGAGACTTTTACTGGAGTAAATTTTGGAACTGGGCAGTTCAGGGTGACCATCCTTATTTTCGTTGACTAATTTTTAAAGTCCATGGCCCCGACACTAATATCCTCGTCCTCATAAGCCCCATATTTTAACCGGAAGTGGTCCATATTTGGATCAGAAGAAAGCTACTATTTTCCCCTCTTTTCCCCTGTGAAATCTTAGAGCCAAAAGATTTTATGGTTTGTAAGTTATGAGTGAAAAAGGTACTCCCTTTTTGGTCGACCAATATAATTTACACAGTACTCTATGGGCGTACAAATCACATTTTTAGCTCTCGCTCAAAATATCGGCGCGAAACTTTACAGATGTGGTTTTGGAGATGAAAAGCCAGTCTATCAATATGTAAACTTTCATATCTGGTAAAAAAGCGGATCGGGCCATCCCCCTTTAATTTAAATTACCCACACAAAAAAAGACTTCAAAATCGTCGAGGTCTGCATTTAATCCAGGCTGGTAACTCCTGATTATATGTACAACAATGTAACAACACTCTCAATCAAATTTGTAACACCCATCTAGCAGTGAATGCTCTTACATAAAACCTGACCAACAAAAGAGCCTAAACCTACCAATTTATAAAAGGTAATGCCTTAATACTGGTTTGGCACTATTTGATAAGGGGTGTTCATCTTCTGGCTTTTTTTGCCTTTTGGTCCACCTCCTCCATGTCATTTGTATCTGTTATGTTGTTTTTTATGATCTGTCATGATATGGAAATAAATCTGATATGTTACGTCATTCAATCACCTCGAATGGTCTGGCGACCATCTGGAAAATCAATCCATACTGGCATATCTCTAGGAGGCAAAGCATTTTACCTTTAACACAGATGTAAGAGAGGAGTAGTCCCCATTTCCTGAAAATCCAAAATAAATTTAAAACGAACGAAGGCCAAATTTTCGCGTAGCATCCGGTGGCTCGGGGCTGAGACGAATATAACTATTTGTCCCTCGCTCTGGGAAACGTATTTTCTTACGTCGATTTTAGGATGCATGAACCCGCTTCTTTAAAATAAATTGGTACTATAAACTTTGGCTTTTTGTATATGCAAGTTTTAACTTATCAATAAAACTTTGGATCTCAGAAAATTGAAAAAAAAAAAACTTAAAAAAAAGAATTTCACGTTTCTCGCTTCGCGCATCGCTATATTCAAAGACTAAGCTGGGGGCCTCTCCATGACCTTTGACCTAGGCATATGACCTTTGACCTAGGGCATATGACTTTTGACCTAAGCATATGACCTTTGACCTCATCATCATATACTGGATCCCATAGTGCACCTAAGACACAGTTTGGTTCTAATTGACTTCAACTTTTCATTGAGGTCAATTTACATTTTTTAGCCTATGTTTTCTTTTCAAATTGACCTCGGCCAACATGAAACCTTTGACTCGGCACATTAACCTTTGCACCGTCAGGCACAGGACCTTTGACCTCGGCACAAGACCTTTGACCTCGGCACATGACCTTTGACCTCGCACATGACCTTTGAACTCATCTACATATAATGGATCCCATGTGCACTAGTGACAACAGTTTTGGTTCCAATTCACTTCAACAACTTTTCATTTAGTTCAATCAAAAAAAAAACTTAATGCAATTTTTAAAAAAATTAACATTTAAGCATATTTTTCACTTTTGACCTCACATAACCTTTGACCTCGTCAACAAATGAGGGATCCCCATGGTGCACCTATGGCACAAGTTTTGGTTCGAATTGAACTTCAACGTTTCCAAATGGTCAATTTGAAGAACTTTCAAAACTTTTCAAATGAGGTCAATTTAGAAACAAAAATTAACACACTTGTTTTTAAAACAACTTACATTTTAGGTGACACATCCATCCACACACACACACCAACACACTCACCCACACACGGATTCTAGTGGTCCTCAGCCTATAGTCTGGCGCCCACAAAATTTTTTTTCCCGGAATTTTTTTTATTCTGGCCAAAAATCTGGAAATATTCCGGAAAAGTTACATCTCTGCTTGATTTGAGGGTCTGATAATTTCTGTCAGAATGGTTGATACAGTTGAGTATACCTTTGAGGAGGTCTCAATATGAAACTATAGTCTTGAGCATACCTTACATTAATTGCTAGGCCTTTGAAGTTTACTTACCTTGAACCTAGAGCTTTGACACCATGGATACGAACATCACAGCCATCGCTATGGCAAAACGCTTGATATTGGACTTTTGTACATATGGATTGGGTAATAGACATTTCTCAAGCAGAACACATCTCCCGTTTTTGGCTATCAAATAAAAGCCACACACGAAAATACATAAACCAAACAATCGCAAGTTTCAACTTGCAAAATCCCCGGGAGGGACAAATATCAAAATGCAGCTCATTAACCCCTAAAAACAAGCGCGGCCGAGATGCAATGAGAGGCAACGAAAACGCGGTACCGGTATAAAATGCTTTTCTTGCCATTCTGGTCTGGCCGTCCACAACTATTTTTGTCGCGGGCAAATGACTCTCTTGGCTCTCTTTGCATCTGGGCCGTCTTACCGGTAATGACGCATGTTCCTCGTTGCTTCTGGGCCTTCTTTCCGGAAAATGACGCGATGTTCGTCGTTGCATTTGGGCCCGTCTTTATCGGAAAATGACGCGATGTTTCCTCGTTGCATTTGGGGGGCCGTCATTAGCGAATGATGGGAGGCTTTTCACTGCATTGCGGACGGTTTGCCCCCAGAAGGCTCAAATGCTTTAGGCGGGTGGACACTGTACAAATGCCCAATAGAACAATTTCGATTTCGATGGTGAAGCGCCACCAATTTCGATAAGCTAATTAGCTAATAATGCATAACGTATTCCCGTGAACCGAAACCGGAGCATGACGTAGCATAATAGCGCCACGCACGACTATGGATTTCGCGTAACGACAGCCACTCACGACTGGCGAACCATAAGCCTTTAACAATTTCATCGATCATTTGTGCAGTAAGACGCATCCATTCTTTATTTATTTATTTAGTTAAATATGTATTTACCCTTTTTTTCTTGCATTTTCAACGCGAATGTTTCTCGTTGCATCTGTGACGTCTTTTCGGTAAATGGCGCGATGTTTTTTTCGTTGCATCTGGGCCCGTCTTCCCGGGAAAATGACTCGATTTTCATTTTTTTTCGTTGCCTTTGGGCCGTCGTTCCCGGACAATGGCGGGGATGTTTTTTCGTTGCATCTGGGGGCCGTTATTGACTTTACGCTCTTATTCCTGTGGCGGGAAAAACGGCCGCGATGCAATCAAACGCAACTTTGGCTCCTCGTTGCATCTGCTGGTCCGTTAAAAATAAAAATATGATTGCCCTTCGTTGCATTTGGGCCGTCGGCCGGCAAACGAACCCCGGTCCCTGGTTTAGGGTTAATATTGCAAATAGTGCCCAGTCTATGGTATTAAATGCAATGCCAACCATACCCACATAAGTTTTTGCAAATTTTGGACACTGGGATCAGGTAAAAGTGCAACTTTTAGTAATGAGCCATCAGAGCAAGGTATACAAATGAGCTCATTAATATGCACAATGATTACAGAGTGCACAGTATTACTTGCATGCACACAAACCCACACACCAAGTTTTGTTCAAATATGGACATTGTATCTGGTAACTAGTTCACCTTTATAGTCACCTAACCACGACCCAGTTAAGCTAACCACATGGAGCACAGACATACATAAGAAATATGCTGTTGCAATATCCCCATGGCTTTTAGCCAGGGGTATAATAAAACTGGTCTTTTACCTGCAAAAAAGAGATCGGAAACATTTGTAATGCACAGTTGATGATTCCTGCGAGATTTTTAAATTAAGAAATGTTTCTTGGTTAAGGGAAATCACAACTCATTATCTGAATATACATTCAGATTGCCTGGATCCAATGGCCATTTGTGATGTCTAAGGGTAAAAACCAAAATTCACTCTTGCTCAAAAACTCTTGTCAAAAGGAAGGGGGGGGGGGTGCCGCCCCCCCCTTTTTTTCCAACCTTGGCTAAAAGAAACCTTGTCTGGTGCCAAATTATTTCATATAGTTTGTCAATTTACTTTTACGCTCCTTTTCTTCCAAACAACCCCCCAGGGTATAGGTTAAGATAGGGTTCCCAAAAGGAATGGATGGGGGTGGCCACCCCCCCCCCCTTGGAGAGAAGTACCATAAACACGTCTGTATGACTCAGGAATGTGAGACACTTGATTTTGGCACCAATGGATCGCTATGGTCGTCTTCCTTTTTACCGATACCAAATGAGTACCTATATGCCTACTTACGTCGAATGCTCATATATTTCCATGTCAAGCAAAATTTGGTAAATTTTTCATAAACATTGTAGATAGTCCAAAAATCCAAAAAGTTAGGAATCTCCATTTTCATTGGTTTTGCTCTACTTTAAATGGAAATACTAGTTTTTATATACTGGCAACCCCCAAGGAGTTCGCTGTTACAAAAATAGCCCAGGTAGACAAGGGCTAATAGAAAACCAAACACAATACTCCTTAGTTGTAATTTCTTAACAAGCCGGCTTATTTGGTATCCGTATGTTCCCTGCATCTCCTGCATGGCATGACAGTGTCGTCGCCTTTGACACGGTCACATGTTGAGGCATGTAGCTTTGATCTTGTCAGAGCTTACTGCAATGGAATAATAATGCTTGAGTGACAAAAACACCCGTTTCTTGCGTCCCTCAACGCTCAGTGGGACCAGCAGCGCCGTCTTGACTGCCAAAATGGAACTCTGTCACCATCTGTGATTCCTGTAATATGGAAAAAGTTAGGCAAACATTTTAGTTATACACTGTTCGAAAGAATTATTTTTTTTCATCTTATCATTCTCAAAAGATTAACTTCCACCACAAATTTTCTTGTTTCTCTAGCTTTCATAATGGTTAAAGCACACTATTTAAGAAATAAAGGGTGATGCAAGTATCGTTTATGGACAAATAATGTTCAGAGGTCGGAAAAAATAAATTATTTAGTTTTGGCCGGCCGAGGAATACATTATTGAGCCCATAGATGATACTGCAAAACCCTTTCAATTTCATCTATACCTAAAACAATCTTTGATTTAATAAGAAAATTTATTTGCGACCCATTATTGCAGCATAATGGGCAGTAACTGACCAATCAGATGCTCCATTTCATAATGGGCAGCAGAGGTAAAAGAATGATGATTATGGGTTGGCCTAGATAACCTTTGACCCTTAATGAGAAGGAGCCCTTTGTTAAGGATTAATGTGAAATCTTTTGTGGGCAATTTATTGGAAGCCAGGCAATACTATTTTAATCTTGTTCACATGCAACAAAATGTCCTCCTCAACTCAGATAATGTAAAGCTATGAGACCGAGCAGAAAGGGGGGTGCTAGAGTCCTCATTCCTTCCTACAAAATTCCATAACAATACCTTGGATGTTGTGCAATCATTCAAATATTTGGGTGTTTAATTTTATTTTCTTCAAATTGAAATGGGGGAACCATGTTAAACATAAACAGTTTTACCAATCAGAACCTCGAGTCTTCTCGATTTATTAGGCGTCTATGTTCATTTACAACGCCGATGTTTTAGTTAAATTATTACACTCTTTTTCCGTCCTATTTTAGAAATGGCTATCCACTGCATGGATGCATATGCAAGCAGGCCCATATCAGGATATTTAATTCCAAAAGAGACTGCCCGTTTCCTGCAATTCCTGCACCCAGAGGGGAACTACTTTATGAAACTCGTCTTGAAAAGTTTGGTCTCAGTTCTCTTGCAAATAGGTATTATATATCTTGCTATTGCTTATACTATTAAGTGTCTGTATGGTTTGTATGATGTCGATCCTTTTAGTTATGTCTCCATTAATGCACGCCATTCAGACACTCTTACAATTTCATCATACCTATGCAAGGCTGACAGTTTTCAAGTACACTGTTTTCAATAGTTTCCCAGTTTATTTTGACAATTTACCATCAGATATTTCCAGAACAAAGTTCTAGTTAGCCTCCATTTTTCTTAATAGTGTTAAACCACCTAAGTACTAGTTCCAGTTGGCATGTCCAAATGTAAATTGGTGTTTTGTAAGTGCAATATTATGTCTTAATATTATGTTCGTAAATTTATTTTATATTAATTATTATATGAGGTTTTCATTGCTGTGTGGTGATGACTCAAACGCTCCTGCATTTTGTCCCTTTGTTTGTTTTTGAGTGCCACTAGGTTAGCCACTTTGAGAGTGACTTCATGTCACTGTTTGGTCTATTCCCTGCCAGGGCCTCACTGGTTGTCTTTTTCTTTGTCCTTTTTGCAATGGAGAGGTTTGGTATGTCAGCATTCCACACAGCCCCCATCATTTGATATTTGATATTGTCTTTGAATTATATGTTTTTTTAATATTATGTCAAGTTTTATGTTTATTGATTATTTGCTTGCCTGGCAAATAAAAATGAAATGAAAATGAAAACATTATGAGTATATACCAACAATTACTCCAGATGACCTTTGAACCAAAAACTTGACCACCGTGATATACATTTCCCAAGGTCATTACAGCAAGTTGCTTAAAAATCTATCATGGACTATATATAATTAGTCTATGGTCCTTCTAGCTCCGGTCAATAGAAACCCTTAAAGGTAGGATTATTGACTACGGCTTCCGTGCCAGATCTTGTTGAAATTGTCATGAAATGTTGGTATTGGTGAAAAGAAACATTGTGCCAAATATTATTTTTTTCCAAAAAGGTATTTTGGAGATCTGTCACACCAAAATGCCATTTTCAAATTCCCATAGACTTTGTCAGGGACTGATTTTGGCAGTATAAAATGGATCAAAATGGGGCAATTTTGTGAAAACTACATGTCTTAAATTTCAATTATTTCCGCTAATTGATGAGTTATAAGATTGGCCGTTTCTTTTTTTTATGGTTTGAGAAATTCAAAATCCATACAAATTTTTAATTTTATTTTTCTGTGTGTCCCATCAACAACAAAGAACAGGTGCTCACAAAAACCCTTGTTTTTGGCCAAGTATTTTCTAGAAATACTGAAGTAATCCACTTTTCAAATTTTTCCTATAATGTCTACACACTCCCTTGGTGATGAATAAGGTGTCATATGAAGTAAATCAAATTTGTAGAAAAGCCCCTCCATTAGATATTGCAGGTTGAGTGTTGTTTCTATTTGAAATAACAAGTGTTGTTAATTTCCCTAAAATATTTTTCTAAAGAAATAAACCATTAAAAAAGCCAACGTGGAGATTTTAGGTATTTTGTTTATAAACATATCCTGGAGTTTAGCTTAAAAGCACCTACCATTTAGGCTGTGAAAATCGTAACTGTCCTGAACTACAAAATATGTGTAGGAAATTTCAATCCTTACCATAGTCAAGTTTGGACGAAATCGATATAGGAGTTTTAATTTTAATGATCATTTTTCTGAAAGACCATTTTATCAGATGATTCCTACCTTAACTTTAATTTGGGCTCAATGGCTGTTGAGCACACTTCAATGACTTATAAAGATCGACAAGCGTTTTCTCCACAAACTGCGTAACCAAAACCAAGGTGCCCAAAAGTATTATAATGAGCATACGCACTCATAAACAATAGTTTTTGGGCCCCCCACCACCATATTTGGTTTTACGTATCTGTCGTATTGGAAAGTCCTTATTGCGTTTTAATTTATGAGACTCGCCGTATTTTACGTTCGTCACACTAAGCGAGTGAAAAACACCATAACAACTGATGCCACCGGCTATCCCTCGGACTCAAATATCTCGTTTTGCCTAAGCAAAATTTACAGGGGCATCGGGAGACTTTTTGTTCATTAGGAAGGCAGGAATCTTTTTTAGACATGCCTGTTTCTTCCATCGATTGGTTTTCGCATATTATTGCGAAAATCGGCCGATCAGACATGGAATATTGGGGCAATGCAACACTGATAACATAATGCGTGACGCACAGATTTTAGGTGCGTGTGCTTGCGCCCTCACACATTGCCGACACGCGCATCTTCCGCATCAACACCACGGGGCGCGCTGTGTGTGGTGAGAGAATCGTTTACGGGCTTGGGCTATTCCACAATACACGCGATTCCCGTCTTGGTTATATTCTATTAGCTCCAATGGCACAGCTGCACCAAACAATATTTGTGAAAGCTTGTCATTAGACGTTTAACCCCTTGGCACTACCTTCCTATCTATAGGTATCTAAGCACTAATTTGATTAGTCATTTGAAGTATATCATATAATGAACAAATCGGAGATTTGAAGATGGTGGTATGGTTTACACAGAGAATAGAACATCGCAAAGGCCAATTTGATTGGTTTACTCGAGGGCTATTGCATATTGTGTCCTGTAATGACCAATCGAAAGACCTCTATCATACAGGGTAAGTGCCTAGTTGGTTAAAGTCCTTGTATTTTATACCAACCTTTGTACATGTTGTTATTGGTTTGACACTAGGCTGGTCTTGTTCCGCATTTGGTGATCACTTTCACTTCACCACCCTCAGCTTCCAGCCGTCTCTTTACGTGCTTTTAACAGAGAAGAAAAATAAGTTTATATCTTCTGAAGAAATGTTAGAAAAGAGTAAATTTCATATAGAATTACTGTGACATGCACTCAGGGAAAAATTTACAGTGTCCAAAAATGTTCATTTTATTTTTTTTTAACCTGTTTGAATAAATGTTTGAGTCAAAAGGTTTTATGCTTGTAAAGAACCCATCTTCAGCTACTTAAGAAATGTATTGCATGTGATAATTTGCCTTAAAGGTTACAATTAAGCAAAGCTTTTCCAATTTTTAACTAGACCTACTTTTAAGGTACTTATCAGTAATTCCACAAATACATGAAAACAATTGAGAGATAAAGAAAATAAATTACTGATTTTCATATGAAAACTTTTTAAGAGCATGACTATAGTAATACCATACAAAATAAGAAGCAGTTTGTACGATTTTCCCATGCATACTAATATTTAACCAATCAAACCTATTTTTGACAATACAATCTGTCCAGATATCCTACCCGATTGTTTCTGCCTGACCGTTTTCCAAAATGTGTTGCAGTACCGTCAGACAGAAACGCATCCCCGTGCTGTTGTTAAAAAACCCGTCCAAGGTGGCAAATGGTAGAGAGGTACTGGGGGCCGATGACGCACAGAGTACTGGCAAATTTGATACAAACATTCCATTTGAATCAAGTGCTTGTGGTCATAATAATCAGCAATTTAGTCTTTACCAAAAATCTATCTTTTGCTTCTCACACCCAAATGCAAAGCACCGTCCTTAGACTGATTAATACAACCAAGAAGCAATATTTTCTTTGTTTCAGATGAAAGGTAATTTTTCAATACTTAATTAATTTTGAAATTTCATTAATCCACTATAACCATTCTAATGTAGTAAGTCCTTGTGTAAATTTATGATAGCCCACATTTCTGGTAACATAAACATATTGATATAATAGCCAAAATGTTTGCTCCTTTCTCATCCGCTTTGCAGTAATGTCTAGCTGCATTTTCTATGTAGCCTTTTTGAACCGCCTTTTAGAATTGTGTAATTAGGCCGGCAATTTGAACTGACACCCGTAATTTAATTGTGCATTCACCAAATTGCACACCAAAGTCCCCTCTGCACAGAGGAAGGTACATGAAGTATTGATCATGTGTGCTCAAAATCTTAATAACACAGAATTTACTACAATTTAAAGTGTCAACGAGAGATTTTGAGGCACCCAAATATTGTGGTCCATAATAGTAATTTCATATAAGATTAAGACACTCAATAGATTTCCTAACCTAATATTTGGCTACAGAAGTGTCTTAAAAGAGAGAAACAAGCGATCTTCTATTTGCCTTATATTCAATAAAACATAGGCTGAAATTTCGTATTTGCCTCCTATAAAACGAAATTAGAAATTTCACAATTTTTTTACCAAAGAAACATTTCTCAGCAATCCTCCTTTCAGATGGGATATATTTGATGGAAAACATTTACAATATGCAAACAATCCAGAACTTTCATCACTTTTTTTCGGGACCCTGTTAGTGAAATCCTCGTTGCAAACCTTTAAACCAAGGCAAATTTTGAATAATGCAAAGGACCCCCACATGAACGCCCATACCCACATGTTGGAGTAGTTCCAAGGCTCTACTCCCTCCAAGACTCATCAAAGTGTTAGGATATATTGACCATTTAACAATTAAGTACCATGTTTGAAATTGACCTCTTGCCTGTTGGGAGAACAGCCAGACCACACTGTGGCAAATCATCCACAGAGTATGTGGCTACAAAGACCAATTATGTACACAGGGAAACTTGGTTTACATTTTCTGCATATAATAGACATCATACATCGAAACGAATGTCATTTTACAATACTTTTTAAATACTTACTTTCAGTGGGGACGACAACATATATTCAATGCCTATACGTCTATACAAACCACATCAATCATATCCTTCTTTCTAAATCCAATCTGTCTCTTTTGAATTAAAAAAAAAAAAATAAATGTTACATTTTTGTTATCTTAACCTTCATAATTCTTTTCCCATGTTGGGGGACTCTCACTTGTTCCTGTGGAATACACGCCAGTAATCTTCTACCAAAACGGAACAGTATGTAATTAGAACCAAAACTTGTTTAAGCACCAATGTTAGCAATTAACTAATTTAAACTTTGATTACATGGCAACATAAAATAGGTTCAAACTTTTGCTTTATTATGTTGATTCTCGGTACATTTTATGCCATCACATTAGATTCAATGAACGCTGTGAGGCATTTTTTCCCTCACAAGAGAGGCCACATAAATCAAGTAGTACTCTAATTAAGGGTTTTGTTCAATCCCCGATTCCAGAGCTTCTAATGGATTTAATTTTTTCAACCTTAGCCTTTGATTTTACGGGCGCTGGAAATTTTGAAAATGGACATGATGCTTTAGATATTTTTTTTCAAACCCCAGTTTTTTTTCATGAATTTCCTAAAATGTTTAAAACCAAAATGATTATTATTAACCCTAACGCGGCCGAGAGGTCAATGAATGCAGAAAACTGGTACCCCGGTCCGGAAAAAAAACAAAAAAAATGTTTTCTTTGTTGCTCTCGGCCGTCAACCACTATTTTTTTTGTCGGCCAAATGACTCTCATTGGGCCCTCATGCACTGGGCCTCTTAAAATCACCGGAAAATGATGGCGATGTTCCTCGTTGCATTTTGGCCTTCTTTACGGAAAATGACGCGATGATGTTCCTCGTTGCATTTGGGGTGGGCCATCTTTACGGAAAATTGCGCGATGTTCCTCGTTGATTTTAGGCCGTCTTTACGGAAAATGACGCGATGATGTTCCTCGTTGCATGTCATTTGGGCCGTCTTCCGGGAGAATGATGCGATGCTTTTCACCGCATTTCGGACGGTTTGGCCCCGCAGAAGGCGGCCATGCTTTTCAATCAGGCGGGTGGACAACTGTGTACAAATGCTCATAGGCAATTTCGATTTCGATGGTGATAGCGCCCAATTTCGATAAGCTATTTTTTTAATTATGCATAAAGGCATTCATGACGTAAAACAGGAGCATGACGTAGCATAATAACGCCACGCACGACTATGATGTAGGTTAATAGCGCCACCCACGACTGGCGAACTATAAGCTACAAAATGTCCTGAGATCAGGGTGCAGAGTACGCAATTCCTATATTTATTTATTATTACCCTGTTTTTATGCATTCGCACGCGAGGGTCCTGTTGCATCTGGGGGACGTCTTCCGCGTTAAATGGCACGATTTGTTTTCGTTGCATCTGGGCCGTCCTTGTCTGGAAATGGAACCGATGTTTTTCGTTGCCTCTGGGTCTGGGCCGTCTTCCGGGAAAATGACGCGATGTTTTTCGGTGCAATCTGGGCCGTTATTGACTTTTCCCTACTTATTTCCTGTACCGGGAAAAACGGCCGAGATGCAAGAAACGCAAACTTTGGCTCTCGTTGCATCTGGGCCTTACAATAAAAATAGATTGCCTTTCGTTTGCATTGGGGCCGTCGGTCGGCAAAACGACCGGTCCGGGTTAGGTTAAAATAACTGGAACTTGGAAAATAATATGACTACATGTTCAATATTTGCTATTGTGAAAACTTGTTATGTGTAGTATTTGATATTGGAACAACAAAATTACACACCACATGATATGCTATTTGGGAAAAAATTGCAAACTTTCCTGTGATTCTTGCCAGTTCCCCCTGTAAGGTAGGATCATCAGAAAAAATGGTGTCATACGATAAATGACCAATAAAATCAATCCCCTAAATCAATTAGTCCCAAACTTGACTATGGTAAGGATTGAACTTTCTTCCATTCACATATTTTTGCAGTTTCTTCTAGACTTTTCTAATTTCGAGAATTTTCTAAATTTGATTTCCTTTCATATGCCACCCTTAATCATCACCAGGAGTTGTAGTTTCCTTTAGTAAAAATTCTGAAAAGTGGAAACTTTCAGTATATCTAGAATAATCACCAAAAAAGTTGTTGTTGCGACCACCTGTTCTTTGTTTTTGATGATATATCAGAAAAATAAAAATTCTATGATATTGGATGATTTCTCTACCCATAAAAAAACCAACACCACTCTTAGACCATCAATTACTTGAGAAAGAAATGAATAAAATGTGTAGTTTTTCACAAAATTGCCCTATTTTGGTCATTTTCATACTCCAAATCAGTTCCCCTTAGTCTAATGGGAATTTTTGAAATGCATTATTTGACCCTCTCCAAAATGCCCTTTTTGGAAAAAATTAAAATTTGGGCCACATGTTTACTTTTCACCAATACCAACTTTCATGAGTGGTTTCAACTAGCTCTTGTGCACGAAGCCCCCCGAGCCCTTGATCCAATCCTTAAAAGAGTCATTCTTCATGTGATTTTTTTGGGCAATTTCCTTCCGGGGTAATTGCCCAGTCGGCAATGCATTAGTGCCACATTTTTGTGATCTTTTGATAATGTCCAGTAGGCATGTCAAAAGCATTAAAGTGTTCTGAGGTGCTACCTAAGGTTAACTTGTGTGACTTCACACTTCTTATTATATAGCCACTTTATTCTGTCATTGCTTGTGTGTCTAATTTTCAGTCTTGTGTGTCTATTTTTAACAAAAGGCCAGTCACACAAGTATACCCTCGTTAACTTGTCTGGGTTAACGCTATATAGGCACGCATTAGCAATGCTCTTTTTTTTATACTAAATACCCAGCCACCATGCAACGGAAAAGAAAAGTCACACAAGTATACCCTTGTTAACTTTTCTGTGTTAAGGCTATATAGGCACGCATTGGCAATGCTCTTTTTTTTTAACTTAATACCCAGGCAGCACTCAATAGAAAAGAAAAGTCACACACGTATATCCTTGTTAACTTCTCTGGGTTAACGCTACATATGCAAACATCAGCACTGCTTTTTCTTTTTTTACTAAATACCCAGCCGGCACGCAACAGCAAAATTGATTGCATAATTGCCGATAAGTGCTACTCAGACAGATTAGGGTTAATGCTATGGACTTCATGTTTTTACTCAAATTTGAACAAAGTATACTTCTGAAGTATAAAGCTTTACACATATCAGTCATCAAATGTGGTGTTTATCCATTTCCCTCAGTTTCTACAAGCTAATTGTTTGCTTACTGTATAAGTGGAAATTTCCGTGTACAGATATTTTCGCGATTTTAACAGTTTTGTGAAATGCGCGAGAATTTAATTTCACGGTATTGACATCAATGCAATACAAATCTATTGGAAAAAGTTATTTTTGCGAGTTTTTATTTTTGCGTTTTTATGTTCACTCGCGAAATTCGTGAAAATAAAAACCTCGCGAAAATTTCAACTTATACAGTACTTTTTTCCTCAACATACCTGGTGTTAGACTACATGCTTGAAGACTCCTGATGACATGAGATAGTTCTCCCTTCAGGTTGGCCCCATTAGAGGACTTCAGAGCATCTAACATGGCCTCAACATCAGCTTGGCCTTCACCATCCACATCAAACTGATCAAAGGCCTGATACAAACCAAGAAACCCACAGTGTTACTTATATGCCACCTCTATAGAAGCTGTTTCAAGTTAAATTCTACACTAAACTACAAAGAAATATACAAATATACTCATAAAATTGAAATGGAATGTTGCAATAAATTGTAATTTTCAACATAGGTTTGTTTTTGAGATGTTCTGTAGAACTAGGGGCAAAACAAAAGAGGTTATGATCACCACCAGGCAGCCCTTTCATGGCATAAGGGCATAACTCGAGTTACACCCTTTTGCCTTGAAAGGGGCATCCTGCAAAAACAATGCATTATGGGATACTTATTTTAAAAATATTTTTAGCATTATATAGGCTCAACATTTAAAAATGAAAATGTATCCCATAATGCATTGGTTTTGTAGGGTGGCCCTTTCAAGGCAAAAGGACCTATCTCCAGTTACGCCCTTTGCCATGAAAGGGCCGCAGATCTCTGAATGTCACTTTAAATCGCACGTCTGATACATTTTTACACATAAATTTAACAAACTTAACATAAATTTACATTTTCTGAATCATAAGAAATGCACACTATGACTGTAATTATAGCTAAGAATTTTGTCTCTAAAATTAAAGGTGCTTGTTCCAGTTGTCTTTGGGACCACCCAATCCATTTCTTTACAGATGGAGAAAAAAAACTTCGCTTTAAATGGTTACCATCAATATTAATCACATTAGTACTAATATTGGGCAGTAAACATTATTGCTTCTATATCCGATCAAAACCATAAGCTTGGTTCCACAATACTTGGTGGTGAGTATGTGCAAGTGCCAGACTCTCATATCAAGTGGAGAACATGACAGAGACATAAATCACGATAAGCACCTTTAAATGGAGATAACATACCGAACACATTCTCTCTCCCAACGGCTCTGTTCATTAGCACATCACAGAACTGAGACAGTGAGATGGTAGCCTGTTGGTACAGTAATAAAATAAGATTAGTTAGGGATTGAATTTGTGCAATTTATCATGTCAAATTTGGGGGGAAGGGGGGCGGACCACAGCTCTTCTTGCACCTTTGACATCAAAAGCCTATTATACCCTACACCAGTTGTGGTCACCACTGAGCATAGTGAGCGTCAAAATGAAATTATCCATTTTTAAAAGCAATGTAGCGTGCGGAAAGCAGTCAAAGTATTACCTTGATGGCGCATTGTTTGTGTTAGTGTGGAGGCAACAACTGCCCCAGGCCTCACCCCTCCCCTTCCAAGGTTTCTGATTCCATCCACTGGTTATTGTATCCAATCATGCATGAATCAAACCTCCCAGCAAATCACTTGTGACTTCATTTTCAACTTGGCAGAAACATTATCTTGGCAGTTTTTCGATCAGTATTGTGCCAAAGTCCGATAATATTGTAAGTTTTTCAAAGATTCATTTTGTTGCCTAGGTCTTGCTCTTTCATTTAACACCTTGCTTTGTAAAAAGCATGCAAAAATGGCTGAGAAAGAGTGCCTGAAAGATGTAAAACTCAAAACCAAAGTTGCAGTTTTTTGCGGTTTCAATGCTTGCATGTTCTGCGACAGGAACCGCTTACCACAATCAATATTGCCAATAGGCTTTCTTGCTCATTCTGTCGGAAATCCTCTTTTGTGTAAAATCAATACCACCATATTATTGTGTTGAACCGGCACAGTTACTATTGAAAAATCCCAAAACTGCAACTTTTGGTTTGGGTTTTACGTCTTTCAGGCGTTTTTTTTCCGCAGCCATTTGCACCTTTTTTTACAAGTGATGGTGTTAAATGAAAGACAAGAACCTAGTCAACAAATGTATATTTCGAAAACTTTAAAAATTATCGGACTTTTACACAATACGATTAAAATATGCCGAGATGCTTTTTGTGCCAGCTGTAGTAGCAGCTATAGGTACTATTATACATAGTGTAATCTTAACCCCCTATCAGCTACCTGCTTATCTCTTGGCTTCGAATCACTATTGGATTGGTTATTTAGAGGGCTATCTCATGCTTTGTCCTGTAATAGCCAATCAGACAGACTGTAATCATTATGTTGTAGTGCCCAGGGTTAAGATGCCTCCTTCCCATTCAAAACAAACAAACAGACAAACAAACAACACAACCAAAACCAAAAAACTGTTGGTCAGGTTATGCTAACAAATCAACTAGGGCCTTAGGCATAAAAAAAATTGTTTTGACGTAACCCGACCGACCCTAACAAAACCCCTGGGCCCTACCTCCTGCGGACTCAAAGTTTTTGTTGCAATTAGCACAAAATAAAAAAAAATTCTGCCAACCGACCATATTTTCTCCACAATTTTTTTTTTACCACACAAAGACGAAAAACTAACAAAACCAGACAACCAAGCAACTACACAAGTAAAATAAAAGATCTTTGCTTGTCATTAAATAGCTTTAAATAGTAAGCATCTTGTATTCATTTTAGAGTAAAACATTGATAATATCTACACAAAAAAAATTTAAAAAAAAATCTAACGACCCTGATATTTTTTTTTATTTTACGCCAAACAAACAATTTTTTTATGCCTTACCTCATGCCTCTGTAGTCTCTCCTCCAGCACCGTAATACATGTCCATGGTGCTGCTAGCACCACTGTCTCTGGTATGTCATCTCTGTAGGTAACGGAAATAAACACAGAAAAATTAAACCCCCTTCCTTAGCTACAGTAAACTTAACTACCCATCTATTTTAGCCTGTTATCCTAGTTCCAGGACTGTGAACTGGAACTGTAATCGGCATCCTGAGTTATATAGTCAGAGGCAACTGTCATGTCAGGTTTTCTTTGAGATCCTGGCCTACTGGTATCCTGATACCAGTACAACCTTTCCCATGGCTGGGTTTGTCGGCTGGCTAAACCATCACCCCCAACAGGTTTCTAACAAAATCTGATGAGGAGGGTAGCTGGTTTACCTGGTGAGAACTAAAAAGAATGTCTACCTACAAGGGCATTGACGTCATGGGAGGGGCTCCGTTCAATTATCTTTTGCCCAATAATCCTCACACAGCAGTATTGCTGTGAAGTGAGATGATCCGGCCACCCCCGCTAGTGTGGACCACACCGGAATTTAAAATGTGGTTGTTAACTACTACTACTACTATAACATCACACTGGAACAATAAAGAATGTACCATATTTTGGGGTTTCTTCCTAGGGTGTTTCCGTAAGGTGACCAATTCGACACTTTTCTGACACGTTAGGACTTCAGAAACCCTTCCAGAATAAACCCCATGCTTATTCCCTAAGGTTACAGATTCATAGTGTCAAAAAAGTGTGTTCAGATGGGTCCCTTATGGAAACACCCTCCTCCTTGAAAGGGGGATTAGTAAGTAACTGATGGGCCGCATGACTGAGCAGGTGACTGTTACGATTATTATCGAAGGTCCAAGTTTTTTGTCAATTTGTGGATGGGGCTTACTTGGCAAAACCAGATTATTCCATGTGAACTCTTAACACTGTGTGTCTTGTTCAAGATGCGCTGCTAAGTCCCCTTTCCCAAGTACATCCCCGTATATAATCATGGGGTGTGGCAACCGCCTCCCCCGCCACCCCCTGCATACAGGCCTGTGCTTATAGTTTAAAATAAGTGGTAGGGTGGTCCTTTTAATACTCACTTAATTTTGGCTGCTGCATCTCGTAGCATGCCATGATCAAAGAAAAAAAAAAAAAAAAAAAAAAAAAAAAAAAAAAAAAACAACTGGTGAGATCTAAGTCCTGTTACATCCGCCATCTGCACTTTGATTCCATAAACGCATTTTTGATATTTTGTCTACATTAGATCTCCTAGCAATCCTGTATAAACTTATCATAGCAAATGAGTTGAAAATGAAAAGTATTCACGCAAAAAAAAAAAAAAAAGTAGACTGAGAATGAAAGGAAAGAGTGAGGCAGTTGAAAATGTGTGTAGATTTTTGTCTCTGCAGCCCCCTTCATCTTTTTTAAGTCATCAGTGAACAAACTTGGGTAGAAAATTGAAAGGCCCTATTTTCACCAGGCCAAAATGATATGCACCGGGAAAAGATGCGCTACACCTCCTGAACACCAACACCTGTTACGCACCTGGTGATGACAACATACTCGTACGTTGGGCCATTCCCTTCTGGTACCCCTTCTGCTTATGACTCTTTTTAACTCTATCTAGCAAAGGACAATGTAGATTACAAATGCCATATATTTTATATATTCAGATAATTGAATGAGACCACACAAATGTACTTCCTTTGTGGACAATTTAGGTTATTACTCTATGTGCATCTTCCACAGGAGAAGTATGGTATGGATTCATATTACATGCAAACTGCTTCAAACATTTGTGTCTCTGGGTAGGTGTGGTACTCACTGACCTCTACACTGGATAGCGGGTATGAGTCCCCCGATTGAAACCTAAGTAAGTTGTTTTGACCTATACAATAATGGCGGGAATCATGTCATGCAACTTGTCCTACAAATAGAACATCTGTGTGGAATATGTGCAACCGCAGGTGTATGCATTGTTTCTGCAATTTGGTATAGGTCAAAAACCACTTCCTGATGTTTCACTCGTCGACCATTCAACTGTGCAAGGTCAGCCCGCTATCCATGTGTAGAGTTCAGTGGTTGTATTTTTTTTTTTTCTAGGATAGAGCAAAAAAGCAAGCTACTGTTTATTTCATGGTTAAAGTAAGCCTATCAAGGTGGCTGCCTTGTGCTTGATCCATATTCATGACCTTACCTCCAGATTGGAGCCACCTGTATCTTTGTTTCTTTCCTCTGTAGGGAAAAAAAAGAACAAATATACAATTTTACTAAAAGTATGAAGGCAGTGTTTCTGCCCCCACACCTTCAACATGCAGTTTATTCTGAGGGGGGTTGCTGAATTCATAGGGGTATGCAAACCTACAAATTTAAAAAAAACTTGACAGCTTACTTATTACCCAGAATGTCCACCAATGCAAATATGCCACTTGCAGCCATCTCAAATTAAAGGGGCGATACTTTTCCATCAGGCAATAGAACGATTTTATGATAAAAACATGATCAAAATATATCTGAGATGGGTGCATTTTCCTGGGGGGGAAACCAGATTCGAGATGCCTAAAATATTATATACGCACGCCACTTCATTTATATCATAGTTTTCGGCACCGCCATATTGGTTTGCTATTGTCGTATTTGAAAGTCCATATGCATATTTATGAGACACACGAGTATTTTATGTTTGTTGCATTTAGCGCGTGAAACGACAACAACTGATGCAACTGATCAAATTCTCTTCTCTTAACCACAATTAACATGGAACCATCCGGAGACCTTTTTGTGCATTAGGAATGCCAGGAATCTTTTATAGGCAAGGCCTTTCTTCCATCAATTGGTTTTTGCATTGCATAGCTATAAAAATCAACCTAAGTAGAAAAATCAAACTACTTGCATAATCCCTATGGTTCAAAAAAAAAATTAATCTTGGCTGAACAATAAAAAGCACTACCCAGTCAGGGCTCTAGTTAGGGTACATACTATTGTTCCCCCGGTTACGCTGAATTCTTAGCACTGGGCGTATCCAGACCTGTTTTTTTAGGGGGACCGGGTGCGGAGGACCTTATATAACGCGAAAATAGCCCGAATTTGCATTTTTTTTGGCATGGATGCCGGGGAGCGTGCACTCCAAATGCACCCCCAAGATACGCCACTGCTTAGGTCCACAAGACTGACACAGCCCTTGAAATCCATGCTTCAAATACTTTCAAGTGCTATGTCCTTCTAATGGTCCTTCTTACACTGAAGAATACATAGCATGTGCCGTAGCTAATTACCCTACCCCGACCGGGTCTTTGTGCCGACGCGACGGCCCAAGGCACGAAAGGCAATCTATTTTTATTTTAACGGCCCAGATGCAACGAGAGCCAATTTTGTCGTTTCATTGCCTCTCGGCCGTTTTTCCCGCCAGGAATAAGTACGTAAAGTCATCGACAGCCCAATGCAACAAAGAAACATCCGCGTCCTTTCCCGGAAGACGGCCCAGATGCAACGCGGAACATCGCGTCATTTCCGGGAAATGCCCAGATGCAATGAGGTCCAATGAGAGTCCATTTGCCCGACCAAAAATAGTTGTTGACGGCTAGATGCACGAGAAACATTTCGACCGGTTACCAATGTTTTTGTTGGCTTCTCATTGCAGCTCGGCCCGTTAGGGTTAACTGCACCTAACTGGGAACTAGAGCTCTGAGTGTTTTTTATTGTCAGCCAAGACTAATTCTTCATTGAACATGGATTACAAGTACTGTAAAAGTTTATAATTTTCCGCGCGTGTAATTTTTCGCGTTTTCAGGCAATTTTTTACATTTTTGCTTGTTTTTAAATTCGCTCTTTTCAGCTATCTTACATAGACCACCCCCAAAATAAACATTTTCGCGGGTTTTTTCTTTCGTCGCAAGCCAGAAGTGCGCGAAATGCGCGAAAATTAATGTACGCGAAAATTTCCACTTTTACAGTAGGTTGGTTAGTTGGAATATTTCCCCACCGAATGCCGCGATCACTAACCTGTGATAAATGCAACTACAATGTATAATTCTACATATGAAGCCCACCCCTCCCCACAACCTCACCCGTCACCCTCCCCGACATCCCCACCCTCCCCTCCCCACCCTACCCTACCCTCCCTCCCCGACACCCCACCCCTCCCCTCCCCGACCCGCACCCCTCAAGATTTGTCACATTCTTATTCTTAAAACGCACAGTTTATTTTATATTAGACTGAGCTTGTTTGGTGTTATTTTTTTCCTTGGACACTGGTCTTTCAATTCCTGAAACAAAAGTAGTCATTTATTTGTGCTATTACGGTAACTCCTTAAGGGGGAGTTTATCCTGTTCTTTATGAAAATTTTGAGGAGCGTTTCACATATTTCTTAAAATCAAAACTCACTCCCCCTAATCAAGTTCCCATTGGGCTAGGGAAATATTCTGGTTCAAAGCATGTCCAATTTGGTATGTTTTAATTTACTTTTTATCCTCATCATTCTACACGATAATCGTCTTTCTGACAAAATTCTGGACACAACAATGACATCATTCAAATTCACTTTGGAGAAACGCGTCATTGAGTTCTAGAAACAACTGTTTTTAGTTTTAGTATATCTTAGAATGCTCTTTACTTTTCTTATCAATTAAAAAAGTGCTTGATTTTCCACAGATAATTGTGGAAGTTGAGATCAAAGCTCATTTACTTTTTGAGATATGAGTTTTTAAAGTAGAAAATTAATATCGCAGCTGAGAAAACACTAAAATACATAAGAAATATTCATAGGAAATTTCCTTGCGAAGTCATTTTCGACCATAACTTCTGAACGGAAACTCCGATGATGTCAAACACACTGTCACAAAGCAATAGAACAGTATTATTTTAATTTGTAGGTATTTATTTTTAGCCTCCCAAGGGGTAATCCACCTTAAAGAAACACACTCCATAGCCTATAATTTTTTTTGTAAATCTTGTTATTATAACTATACATGCAAAGTATATGACAAAAATGGCTTGTGGCCAAGCTTTGTGCACCTCCTATATACTTGACAAGCCATATCTTTGGAACCGAGAGTCGGATTTTAGTCAAATAAAAAGTATTTCAAAGCAGGAGGACTTACAGACATGTGGCTGTACAATATCCCACTTTTGCAAGGGATAAAAACACCACTTTAAGCCCCAATTGTCAGGGGGGATCATGTGGCAAGGAGCACAAATGATGTACAATGGCGATTCCGTACACTGTCATGAGAACAGATTGATTTGTGTGATGGTCAAGGGGAAGAGAAATTTCTGAAGGAATTTGTTTTAAAAGGGGTTTATTCCCAGGGGAATTGCACTCCCACAGGTGTGGATGCAGATGTGGATAAGAGAAAAGGTGAAAAAAGGTGGTGATAGAAGGTAGTGCAGGGAGAGGAGAAAGGTATGGAAGCTGAAGAGACAAGAAGGAATCTTTGAGGCGAGATGTTGGGGAGGCTTGTGGTGCCTGATGTGTGTGGGTGCCGGATTTGTGGGAGTGTTTTAAAGAAGGGGGTGTTCCAGGCATGTGATGAAGTTGTGTGGGAAAAAGACAAGCGGCGAGAGGTAGGAGAGATGCAGGGTGGTGGAATGCAGAGGTGAAGGGGCAAATAGTGCGCAAAGAAGTAGGTATATAAGGATGAGGAAAAATGGTATAGATGAGAATACAAGCGAGGTATAAGCGGTTGAAGAAGCAAGCAAAGAAAAGTGGTGGTGAGAGGGCTATGAAGGAGGAGGCTGAGAAGGTAGGATGTGGGACATGTCCTTTCTATGCTGTTGGTTTTGTTGTCTCCATCGGGGGGCTAGGGGAAAACATGTAAATTATCATAATATTAAAATCAAATAATCGTCTGTTCCACAAAAAAAATTACATCGGTCCTCAGACCGCTGTGTCGCCTGCCGTCAGTTAGTGAATGATGGCTAACATTGACCTTTGACCTTGATATTGTGACCTTTGACCTCATCAACAATGGGGATCTCATGTTTGCACCTTATGATTCAAGTTTTGGTTCATTGACTTCAACTTTGGAAATGAGGTCAATTTTACATTTTCAGGCCTATTTACAACTTGATCTCCAAAGGAACCTTTGACCTTGGGATGAGACCTCCTTTGACTGTGTATGCAGACTTTGACATCCTTCAACAATGTGGGATCCCATGTTGACTATGATCAAGTTTGGTTTCCAATTGAAGTTATTCAACTTTTCAAATTTGAGGCTCAATTTTACATTTTCAGACTATTTTACAAATTTGACCTCACATTGACTTTGACTGGAGTGACCTTTGACCCTCACAAAAAGTGGGGATGCTATGTGCACCTGTGACCAAGTTTGGTTTAATCATCAAAGTATGAGAGTCAGGCAATGTTCCTTTTTCAAACAATCATCAAGCATCAACAACAACAAGACATTCAACAGACATCAACAAAGACCATCAACAGTGGACAAAGCCTGTGATCGCCTAGGTCTTCCTGCTTAGGGCAGGCGACACAATAAAAACTGGCACATGTTCTTGAAAAAGAATAAAAGGTCACTTCAATTTCATTTCCCCATATCAGTAGTGCACTAGTAGGGAGATGCAATATAGACTTCAGCAAACAATGGATTCAAATCACCGGCCCGGTATACGGTGTAGAAAAACACTTCAGATTCCATTCACTGGGAGTGCAGGACATTGTTATATTGTCGCGCCAGTGAATAGATTTCACTGTTCTGCTCTCAATTAGACTGAGGCACGTTTAGGACAAAATACTTAAACCTCATTAACAAATAATATAATCTTGAGCTTTCTATAGGCGTGTTCAATGAACTTTGCCATGTTTTCATCATTTATTCGAAAAGAAGAAGAAACATAACAAACTTCATGAGAAGAATGTGTGGGCACGCTTGACACTAACAACTTTATCGCAGAACCAAAAATCCGTTAATTATTGTTACGTCATTTCCTATTCAATTTACGGTTTCAGAAGAGAAAATTTAGTGTCAACGACCATTATTTATAAGGTTACCACTGGTTAGTTATTGTGAGAGAGGACGGCGTATTTGTAATTCAACCTGCAATCGTGGAGAGTTTCTTTTGGTAACACCTTGGCTATAAACAATGGCCCACATACCAGGCCCATTTGGAATATTCTTTCGTCATTGGTTGTGAAGTTTATACATATCCATTGGTCTCGAATATTGGGGAAAGAAATTGACGTAACATTTTATTCATTTTAGAAAAACTGTGCAGAGTTTAGTTCATGGCCAGTCGAAACGCTGCTCTGCCCATGCTTGAGGACTCAGCTCCCCTAAATCTGACTTCAATCCCCGTTACCTTATAGACGCCTTGGCCTTCGCAACTATCCTTTTTAGTGCGGGGGGAACAGACCAGTTTGTGATTGTAATAATTTATTATGAAGTTACAGCTGGTTTCCTTGCCCTCGCCGAGGGGGACAATAATGTGTTAGTATACAGTGGGTATGTGGGCACGCCCCTTAGGTTAAGGGGGCTGAGTGAGTTGAGAATCCAAACAAGGTGAATAAGATGTTGAAGGCAATGAATGGAACCGTAACCATCGGACGTCACAAACATTAAGTTCCCATGATCTGTATAATATTAATTACAAATTTTTAATTGAATTTTTTACAGTGTGTGTATGTAATACACCAGCGTATCGGGCCGGTAGTCGGCGAAGATGAGTGTAGTCTTTTATGATCTTCGAGTTCTCATCCCAAACAATAGCTGAATGTGTAGTCACAATAAGGTATGTGTATTGGTAGCCATTTTAACACCAGCAAATTTTTAGATAAAAAGAAAAAGCCCATAATCCATCAAAGTTACCTGATTGTATCTTTTGAGTGCACCATTCTTACTAGGTCTAGAGAATAATAAAAATATTTGTCAAAATGATGGAACTAGTATGAATTATGATGAAAATTTGATTGTCCAATCTGGACCAGCACCCCCCCCAAACTCCTTCTTCAAAAAGTAAATTGTAAAGAAAGCAAAATAAAATCACTGAATTTTTTATGAAACAAAATTACTGCTGCCTGTCTCTTTAAAACTGGATAGAAGAGATATAAGGATAGAAAATTACTAGGTGGGGATTGTGATATATACATTCATTTGGTTGAATAGGCTGCTGAAACCTTGATTGGAGAGGAGAGGTGACGTGCAGTGGAATTTTTGAAAAATGGCTAACAATTACCACATAACCTTTTGTTACTACACATTCAGTGATATGCTAATGACCAGTTGTTAAATGAAAATGTCAAATGTGTAGTCACAATTATGGGACTACCAAGATGTGAATCTTCACGATTCCACTTCATCATCATTTTCCTCATGTTACCCATCCTAGTTCAGTACCTTCCTCCCATTGCCCAGATTATGATACATCTTTGTTTCAATATTTGACATAAAGAAATTATTGATGGTAGCCTGGTCTACTGGTCATTTGATCGAGAAACTCATCAACTTGCCAGTTGAGGATATAGAGACCGACTTCTTTGGATGGGCTGCGTGCAGAAAAGTCAACGAGGACTTGGAATTTGATATGTAAAAATAATGTAAATGTAATTCTTGCCATTACGATGCACTTGCAAAGACTTAAGCTCCCAGATCGGATTAACTCTTTTCACCAGTGTTGCCAACGCCGCGGTGTTTACGGCGCCATATTGGGCTATTTTAAATGCCGGCCGCGCTAAAAAGGCCATCGCAGGTTGCCCCAAGTTGGGCTTTACTTTTCATAGTCAGGCGTGCGCACTGGGGCGGCACCCGACGGGCATCCTTTTAACCCTCGGTACATCATTTATTTCGAGCTACGAGAAATTTTTAAAGGGTCAATAATTGATTAGCGCCTTCCTCTTTCTCTTGAAAAGCTTTACCAGCATCCACAGGGGGTACTCGCTCGGGTATGACACAATAGTAACAAAACGTGAACTTCATCCCGTGATCTAAGTGCTTTGTGCTCCTGAAAGACCGGGGAGTATAGGGCGCCGCACGGGAGGTCAGTAGGTTGACTTGGCCAGACCTGTCCAGAACAACCAAGCATGCAGTGATTACAAAGGAATCACCTGTATGAGAAATAGTGAAATGTTCAGGTGAACCAGGTGCAATGCATTATTCTTCGAATCATTGGATGATCTGGAGGGCCAAACACAAGTCCATTCAATATAATTTATCTTCCGTGCAAGGGCCCTATGTGCACATCGGCATAACAACAAATTAATTATCCCAACAAAAGTGACGTCAGGGGTGGTACCGTGAGAGGGCATTAAACCTTGCTATAGCTGTACGGTGTTGGAGTGTGCTTCTTAACGACGGGGGGGGAGTAGGTGCTCACTCAGAAATAACACAACTATTATCCTAACAAAAGTGACCGTCATGGGACAAGGGTCAGGGCCTCATTCGGCTCACTGGGCGTGAAACGTTGAGAGGGCAAATTAAACTTGCTAGTGTTAAGATGTAAGTAAAAATAGGATACGCAGTGCATCTTTTTCTGTTGCCGATATAATCCATGATGTTTAACGGTCCATGGCCCGATCGCAAAAGCTCGTCCCCAGGGACACAAATTTTACCGGAAGTGGTCCAAATTTTGGGATCACAGAAGAAGCTACTATTTTTCTCATTTACCTGTGAAATTTAGGGGAATAAAGGGTGTTTAATTTTGAAGTTAGAGCGAAAATGTCCATTTTGGATATTCGACCAATAGTTAATTTATACAGCACTCATGGGGCTTAAAAACACGTTTTTTAGGTCTCACATCAAAAACGGATTGAAATAGCGGGCCGGAAAATTTTACAGATGGAGTTTTGGGATGAAGTCCATTTATCAAGATGAAAACCTTCTCTACTTAAATGGGCCATCCCTCTCAGTGCCCGCGGGTTTTGAGGACTATAAAACGGAACATTTTCTGACAAGTTATATATTCGTCACTTGATCTGAAATATCAGATCATAACATGTTAATAGATATGGAATCAACTTCGTGAGTATCTCGACTACGAATTATTCTTCTGGTCTGATGGATTGGTACGTGGCAAACGGACCTCAGGAAACAAATTTAAGTTCTGTCTTGTGAGTCTTTGTCATCTCGTGAGGTATTTTCTACAAAGATACCTCTCTATCGTTTTTTATTCTTTTTGAATACGAATTTTCTATAGCCGTCTGTTGAGTCTTTGCCACTTCTTTGTGAGTAATTTGGGTGTCAGATGTACTCAAGGTTATTCTGAGGACCACATAACCAGTCTTTTTAGGACCAACTTGGCAATAAGAATAGACAAAAAAAAATATAAATAAATATATAATAAATTATAAAATAAATAAAAAAAGTTAAATCGACTAAAATGGCATTTTTCGAAATAAATAGCGTCCCTCAGTGGGCACTAGCGACAAGGTGAAAAATTGGGGCTCTTTTTGCGCCATTTGCCGCGGGTAGGCGCGACCCTTTGCCGCAGGTAGGCAAAATTTGGTGTTGGCAAACACTGCTTTTAACTTTATGCTTAAGCAAGGATTAACCCGGTTATGTTTGGTTGAAACTTTTGCCCCATTTGTACCTTCTAACCGTAAATGCAGGCCCAAAGTATATTCGCAGCACGACCGTCGTACGCGAGGAAGAACCGTTCATATTCTAGGACAGTGTGCGGAGAAGAATTGCTCGCGCTTCCACACGACGCTGACGTCACACATCACGAACAAAATCCAGCAGGGATGTCAAAAAGCCAGAGTCCGCAAAAACTCCAAATCCGGTCTTTGCATGCGGCCTTGACCTGCCCGGACTCATTAATAATCTATAGAGAGGTGTAGAGTAGACCCTACTTTGTTATTTCTTTTTCCGTTCAAGTAAAAAAAAATAAACGTGTTTCGTGTCCCGAATTGAAGATTCTTCAAAGTAATAATTTGCTCTGAATAAAAAAGAACCGCACCGAGTGCTCATTTGGCAAATAAAAAAGCAAAAAGTTGAAACGACAAAGAAAAATGGGGAGAGGAAAAAATTGGAAAAATGATGGGGAAAAAAATGTGTGAAAAATATATGGCTTACAGTACGTGGAGCTCGAACTAAGACCATGTGGCTCAAGTGTCCATGATTTAATGACTGAGCTACTGGGGTTACGACAAGTCAGCTTTACACTGTACTATATACGCATCGTTCTGTCTATTTTTGTCTAGAGCTGCAATTTATTCTATTCGAATAACTAGCACTAGAAATTCAAATGAAGTGCCTTCAACTGGCTATTCTTATTATACTTATCTTCGAAAGTAATATTATTAAGCGCTTCTCTTTACGTGTGATTTGACGTGAGCGGAATTTGCGGAGATGAGAAGTTCCGAGATGTTGAATTTAGGCGTATAGCGTTCTAATTTTGTGGCCGCACGGGGACATCGTGCGAGAGACACTTTCGTAAATGCAGTGAATTCGGTTAGATGATTTCGAACAACTGGTCCTATCCACTGGTGCGGACGAACATATTTGAAATCTGAAAAAAAATGTAATTGAAAATGAAATATTAGTCACAGTGCACTCAGATAATTTGAAAAGGTTTCCAATGCCCATTGGGGAAACCTTGCCAATGGATTTGTCTCGGGGGTTCATCCCAAGCTTTCATTTGATATAATTCGGATAGCGGTAAATTTTCATTTTGGGGTGTTGTCATGGCCTAATCAATTGAATAAATGGACGGATGTTGGTGGAATATTACCGAATTCATCTAGTCCCAATGGTACCCTTATCTTCGTATAAGGGTACCACACATTGCCAATAGGAAGTGAATTGTCAAACAAATTCCCAATGAGTGTGAAGGAGCATAAATTTTCATCTCATTTTCTCTGAAAATGATGAAATGAAAGGACTGCAAAAAGCCATAAATTACTCGCAATATGATCCTGTTCTATAATGTAGGAGGAACCATGCAAGCGTTCGTTTAGCAGGATATGAGTGCATTTGTGGTTTAAATCTTCATGAAAAAATGTCAATTTCGTGATACAACTCACTCAGTTGCAATGGCAGAGTGTAGTGAGTGTTAGTACAGGAACTTTCGTCGTTTTTTGAAACATTGTGTCGGCACGGCCACGACGTAAAGGCCAATACTGCATTGAAAAACCGTAGCAATCAGCAGCCAATGTATTAAGTAGGACTTGTCGACGCAGTGTCGCGTAGGAGTCAATTACACTAAGAAAAATAACCTAATGGCCGCAGGATTATTCATGCACCTACTTGTACTTATTTATCTCCTGCAATCATGGCAATTCTGTTTCTTCGATGAAAATAAAATTAGGTCTGTGTATTTTGGAGATATTCTTGTCGGGTTGGTGATTCCTGTACAGATTTGACTTATGTTAATGTGGTCATTACTAGAAATGATGGCGCGATTCGTAAAGGGAAATGCAAAAGATGATAATGACTCGTCTGACTGCCCGAAAATATCAGGTATGACTCCGTTGTTATAGCAGAGTGTGTGACTTAGTCTTATTTTATTTAGACAACAATTGGTTAGAGTTAGAAGAGTCACGTTGGACTAGTTCCATATTGTAATTATGGCATCATCTTTTAATTTGGACATAATCTTTGGTGACATAGATCGCTATTGATAACAGCAGATAAAAAAGTTAAAGACTATCTAGTCATGATCATCAGGATTACTGTTGGGACTAGAAGTAGAAATTATCCCCAATGTGAAATTTTTACCTCAATCGCGTGAATCGGGATGATTTGTATTTTCATAATTTTGACAACCGCGGGTTATTACTGTTAACGTTGCCGAATTGTAGGGTGGGACAAATGACAATTTGAATGACCAGGGTGTCATCATCACGGATTCATGGGATGGAAGTGGAGGGTTATCCCGCTAACCAATTGCTTACCAAATTCTACCCAAAGCTGCTTTCATCATCACTATCACTGCGACTAGTATTACTGCTAAACACTTCCCATATCTAAACAAAAATAACGAAACGAAAAAAGTATTCAATTTCAAGATCAAATTAATGAACAGCTTCCTTGGTAAATAAAAGTTGAGCGGATGCGCAGGGCGCGGCCATTGTATCATGCAAGATGTGTGAGTTCGCAGTTACTTGCACAATAGGTTGCACCAAAGCAGAAAGGGGCCACTGGAAACTTGTAGCACGGGGGGTCGGAAGGCAAACCTAAAATAGGTGGAACGGGGACCTGGTGCCTTCTGGTCCACTATGACCCCATTTTGTAAAAAATGCGGTTGTCATGAAATAGCCGGTTTTTAACATGTCACTAGCCCCGGTCACTAGTGTCACGAAAGACCCCCCTTTTTCCTTTTTTAACCTGTCAATGAAAGACCCCGTCCCCTGAATGACCACCTGATTTCTATTTCATGCTTTCTCACAGAAAGCCATTTGTCACTGATGGAACTTCAGCATAAGGTGCCCTCACTGAATGACCCCCTTTTTCACAAATGGAGAAGAGGCTCAGTGATGACCACACGTTTTGCATTCCTATTACCCAATGACCCTCTTTTTTTTCACCTTAAAGAGACATGAGGAAATTTCCAGAAAGAAGCGCCCCCTTTTCTCGAACTAGTTTTTTACGTATTGATGCTACCAATGTATTAGATCCACACCTGAAGGAGAAAGCCGAATACGCCGTCTTTATGTTATAAGATGATGAATCAGTAGTGTCTGTCGTGCACGACAGGAAAGTCAAAGATGGTTTTCTATGGGGAACGATTTACCGATTGGGGGGGTTATAGCAGGCAAGTTCAAAACAGGTTTGCGGTTTTCTTTGCCCTGTTTGTCCAATAAACCTTCCAACGTTCTTGGTAGGTGGTCTCAACCGACCAGTGAAATTTGAGCGAAATTATATCCTAAAAAAACTCTCCTGCGAATGACCACCGATACTTGGAACAAGTTCCATCCGCAACATACCCGTCACTTCATATGAGTTCCCCCCCCCCCCCGCAGGGGCTGCGCCTCGGCATGGTAAGGCCTGGTTTAGACCCCAATTTCAGCAATTCGCGTTGTCAATCAAAGACCCCATATAAATTAAAATTATTTTGAAAATGCTCACCCAAAGACCCAGATTTTTTGACAAACCCAAGACCCCTATTTTGAGCAAATTTTGAAAATTTTAATTTTTTATTTTTTTTATTTTGGATGAAATTTTTTGAATAATTGTCTATAAAGACCCCATTTTTGGTGAAAATTTGCAAATTGTCGACAATGACGTAAACACAAGTACCTTTATGCATTGCTAATCAAAAAATGATGAAGCACTTTCCACACCCCCTTTTCATGAAGAAGCTATAATATAGCCAGCTTGGATTTCTAAGTTAACACAGTGAACACACGGGGAGGGGGGGTTGGGGGTTGGGGTTACTCGGATTTTGGTAGGGGACCATGCCGTTCCAGGGTTATGAAAGTGACCCTAAGGGACCAATTTTCAGTTGAAAATATACGCCAATAACGGAACCCAGTGTTGGTGAAAAATTATACAAGTTGTAGTTAAAATCTACCGCCCTTGACGGGAACTATTGGTTATTTGCAACGAAAACTAGCCGATAACCCTTGTTGGACCTGTTCAGGACGTTCTCCAAAGGACGTGAATAATAGAATTAACCTTAAAATAGCAATATAGGGTAAAGGGGGGGAAGATCATAAAGTATATGAGTCGGTGGGGTAATATGGACCCGGGGCATTATGGACCCTTATAACTTTTAAATAGGATGGTAGGATTTTTCTAGTTTTTTAAGTTTTTTTTTTATTTTCTTTTTTGAAGTTTTTTTTTTTTTTTTTTTTTAGCTAGAATGTCAACTTCTATTGCCAGTGAAAGAACATCATCACACAATGTAATTAAAAAACACGTTTTCTTCTAATGTCAGTGACACTTTAAAAAATCCCTATTTTCTCTGGTCTCGGTCTGGAGGTGGTTACCATGGCAACATAAGGTACTGATGTAGCCTAATTAGATAATTAATATGGAGATTCCGATAACAAATTAAACGGCTAGCTTGTGGAACGGCCTCAATATGAAAAGAGCCGGGAAAATAGCACAATGTACGGTATACTGTTCCTTTGTTTTATTGGTTCAGGCCAAGTCAAGTATGTCCTTTTTTGAGGTGGCATGTATGTTAATCAGGGACGGACAGGGTGAGTGTTCGGTGTCAGTTTGGAAAATTTGAGATGTCGGGTGTCAAATGTTGGGTGTATGTGTGGGTGTCAGCATCGTTGGTTGTAAGTTGTGGTCGGTTGGTTGGGATGTTGTAGAGGGGGTATCGGATGTTGGGGTTTGGGTAACAATATGTCAGGTGTCAAATGAAGTTGTCAGATCAAGTGTCAGGCATTTAGAGTGTAGAGGTTGATGTGGTCAATGTGGGGGAGTTGGTGTTAATGGTCAGAGCTGGGTGTCATGTTGCGTGTCATGTTGGGTGGGTTGTCGTTGGTAAATGTCGAGTGGTCAGTTTCCGGTTGTCAAATGTGGTGTCAGATGTTGGCGTGTCAGATGCTGGGTTTTGTCAAGTGTAGTATACATGTTGGATGTAAGGTGTTGGGTGTTTTGTAGGATGCATAGTGTCAGCTAGGTCATGGGTATTTTTAGGTCTGAAGCCAGTTGTCTGGTGTCCTGTGTCAAGTGTCTGCTCTCCCGTTTGTCAGGTGTCTTGTGCCTGGTTCCTAGTTTATGGTTGTGCATATTCGCTCAAAATGAAATGTGTCTAGTAATAAGGGCACAGGATTCTGAGAAAAACAAACTAATGATCAAATTGGATGGATGTTTTCTAACAATACTCCAAAGTAATTGGTCTCGCTAGGTTTAAAAAAAATACAACTTAGCGCGAACCAATTACTTGGAGAATTGTGCTCCAAATCCATTCCAATTTTTATATCATACTGTCTGCAAAAATATCAAATTTTGAAAATGGGGGCGCTCTTCAAAAATGTGCTGTTATGATTTAAGTCCTTAAAGGTGCATTTCGGGATTTCAGCACCTTCTGTTTTTATTATGGATCACTGGAAGGATGCTTCAGAAAAAGCTTATTCCAAAATTTGAGCTGATCCCCGATCTTTGCGGTTTGGTGTTTATGAGCAATGCTCGTTTCCCACGGTCCATAGGCTAACTGTGCTGACTGTCCGTGTACGGACAGAAAATACAAATTGCGATGTCTTACAGATGCGCCGAATTGCCAGTAAGATTGGGCACACGTGGGCTTATTAAGGTAAGGTTTCAGATGATATAAAATTTTCAAAATTGTTGTTTTGTTATTAAAATTTTGTACACGTGGATTACTGTGGATCACGAAATGCCCTCTTAAAGATCCGGGCTCAAATACTTCAAGAGTATTGTGCCCACATTAAAGTAGGTTAACTCCCTCAAACCTTGCAATAGGTCTACGTAGAATATCATTAGCACTATTGGGCATTCAGAAAAAAAAAAAATACCCCCTCCATCGCAAGGGGGGCAAACATTTTGTTCACAAAATGATCTGGCCTTCCAGGCTATCTTAACATAAATTATCTAGAATTCCAGACGCTACCTCCGGTAAATTACACGGATTTTAGACAACTACCTTCCGTAATTCCAGGAATTCCTAAAATACCAATGTAAAAAAAACCGCGGACATTCCTAGATGATTATTGGTTAGGGTCTAAGAGGGTGTTGAACAAAACTATGGATTTTTGCTGGAATTTACCTCTGAAAATAGTAAAACCACTGGAATTCATACATTATCCTAAAATGGCTGGAATTCCCACCTAGTATTAGTCTAGAAGTACATTCTGGAAGCTTTCAAAAGTGACAAAAGTCTGGGTGCCTCTAGGGGGGGGTGGGGGTTCTGGAATAGCCCGTTTTTCTAGAATTTGTTCAATTAGTCATGTGTCTTCAGTATACCGTATACCGTATCTAATCATTGAAAAGCCAATCAAATCGGCAGAGATTATTTGAAAACGGTCAGGGCTTCGCGACCGGCCGCCGCTGCGCCGCCCCAGGGGCTTATTCCCTGTTTTTGTTTTCTTTTTTTTTTTTTTTTTAAAAAAACGGAAGCTTGCGGCCGCGGCATATCAATTTTTGACAAGGGTCAGGTTTCGCGGCGCGTCAGGTTGTTTCGCCGGCGCCGCCGCAATCTCCGTGTGTTTGCGACGCCTGCAGCTGCAGCCGCTAAACCACGAACTTCAAATTAAAACGCGATGGCACGTGGGCAGCAGGCTAAACCCGAGCTTCAAATTCTATGTAGCCCACTTTAATGCAAGGTCAGTCATCGCGATCGCCGCCGCAGCTCCGTTTTTGTTTTTTTAAGTGAAGTTTGCGATGCAGCCGCGCCGGACTGCAAGGCTGCAATACCAAAACTTCATTAACGAGACATTGGCAAGTTTTGAAGAAGAGAGCACCAACAAATTTTTTCAAAACCATATTGTGGATGGGTTTTTGCAATGCTTTTACATGTGTTATCTTACCTGGAGGATGTCTAAATAATGAACATCTTTATGTGGAAATGGAATAACCGCACTCAAAGTGGTTTTTTAGCAATCCTATAAGGCCAGTTTAAACCTTAACAATCTACACATTGAGTTAAATTCACCTTAGAGGCAAGCTGGTTTGACCAAGCCGTCATCTTTTGTGGGTATATAGAAAGGTAGCTTCAATGGGTATTGTATTGACGGTCTCGTAGACGTCCAAAGGTCTTATTAATACCTTTCAACACAAATAAACGAGGGCCTTTGTGCACAAGATCTGAATTTTAATAACAAATACAGACTTTAATTGATTTAATAGATTGGATCAAGAATTTGGTATGTTCCAACCACAATATCGTAATTATGGCATCCATCTTTTAAAATTTGGACATAATCTTGGTTGCCATAGATAGTCTATGATAATGTCGCCATAAAAAAGTTAAGACTATCTAGTCATGATAACCAGGACTTACGGTGGGACTAGAAGTAGACTTCATCCAATGAAATTTTTACCTCAATCGCCGTGAATAGGGATGAATTTAGTATTTTTATTTTTGCAACCGCGGTTTATCCGTTAAACGTTGCGAATTGTAGGCGGGAACATGACAAATTTGACATTGACAGCGTCGTCATCATCACGGTTCATGGACTGGAGTGGAGTGTAATCCCGTAACAATTGCTTTACCCCACATTCTCATCCAAGCTGCTTTCATCATCAACTCTCAATGCTACTAGTTTACTGCTAGAAAACCACTTCCCATATCTAACAAAATAACGAAACGAAAGTATCAATTTCAAGATCAAAAAAAAAAAAATTTAAAATTAAGTGTAACAGCTTCCTGGTAAAAAAGTTGAGCGCAGGGCGCGGCCATTGTATCATGCAAGAATGTGTGAGTTCGCAGTTCCTTGCACAATAGGTGCACCAATAGCCGAAAAGGCTGCAACTGGAAACTGTAGCATTGAGGGGGTAGGAGGCACACCATAAAATAGGTGACGGGACAGGATTGGCGGAATATTGACCCCCTTTTTTAAACATGCTGTCCACGAATAGCCCGGTTTTAACCTGTCACTAGCCCGGTCACTAGTGTCAAGGAAAGACCCCCCTTTTTCCTTTTTTAACCTGTCAATGAAAGACCCCGTCAAGGAATGGACCCCATTATTTCTATTTCATGCTCTCACAGAAAGCCCTCTTGTTCACGGCTGGAACTTCAGCATTTGGTGCCCTCACTGAATGACCCCCTTTTTCCAAAATGTTGAGAGGCTCAGTGATTGACACCAGCTTTGCATCCTCCTACCAAATGACCCCCTTCTTTTTCCCATTAAAGAGGAATGAGGAAATTTCAAAGAAAGAAGAAGCGCCCCCAATTTTTCTCGAACCTAGGTTTTTTACGTATTTGGAATGCTTACCAATGACAAGTATTAGATCACACCTGAAGTGAATAAGCCGAATTACGCCGTCTTTATGTTATTAAGATGATGATTTAGTAGTTCGTCGTGCACGACAGAAAGTCAACAAGCATGGTTTTATGGGGAACGATTACGATTCTAGCAAGGCAAGTTCAAAACAAGGTTTGCGGTTTTCTTTGCACTGTTTGTCCAATAAACCTCAAAACGTTCTTGGTAGGTGGTCTACAAACCGATCCAGTGAAAATTTGAGAGAAATGAATATCCTTAACAAAAATCTCCTCCTGCGAATGGGCCCCCTATACCTTTGATGAAAAGTCCAATCCGCAACATCCCGGTCCACTTTCATATGAGTCCCCCACCCCCCCCCCGCCAGGGGCTTGCAGCCCTCCGTGCATGGGTAAGCTGTTAAGAACCCCCCAATTTCAGCATCGCTGTCAATCAAAGACCCCATATAAAATTATTTTGAAAATGTTCAACCAAAGACCCCATCATTTTTGCCAACCCAAGACCCCTATTTTTTGAGAAAATTGAAAAGTTTCACTCAAAAAGAGTCAAAAACATTTGAAATTTTGCAAAATTTTCATAAGACCCCCATTTTTGGGAACAATTTTTGCAAATTTGTCGACTGAAACGTAAACACAAGTGTTTATTTCTGCATTGATTAATAAAAAGATGGATAAGAAGCACTTTCCCACACCCCTTTCAATAAGAGCTATAATATAGCCCCAGCTTGGATGTCAAGGTTACACAGGAACACCAGGGGAGGGGGGGGTTGGTGTTACTCGGATTTGAGTCAGGTACCAATGCAACGTTCCAGGGGTTATGAAAGTGACCCCCTATTGGGAACAATTTTCAGTTTGAATGAAATATGAAATATAAGCTAATAAGGAAACAAGTTTTCGTGAAAAATACAAGTTTTCAGGTTTTAAAATATTACCGCCCTTAGGACGGGAACTATTTGTCTATTGCAACGGGACGAAAATAGGCTATACCCCTTGTGGGACCTGTTCGACGTTCTCAAAAAATACGTGAATAATAGACCATAACCTTAAAATAGCCAATATAGGGGAAAGTGGTGGTAATATCATAAATTATATTGAGTCTCGGGTATATGACTCCTGGGGCATAATAGACCCCTTATAACTTTTAACTATAGGGATGGTAGGAGTAGCTAGAAGTGTCTTATTTGCCACTTGAAGAACATCATTCAACAACTTACATTTAAAACCCGTTTTCTTCTTTATGTCAGTGACACTTTTTTAAAACATCCCTATTTTTCTTGAGTCTCGGTCTGGAGTGTTACATGTGCAACTAATGGTACTGATGTAGGCCTAATTAAGAATAATTATATCGGAGATTTCCGATAACAATTCAAACGGATGCCTGGAAAAACGGCCTTCAAATATGACCCAAAGCACGCCGGGAAAATGCACAATGTACGTATCTCGATCATTTTGTTTTACTTGGTCCAGGCAGTCAACGTTTGATGGTACTTTTTCTGATTGCGTGGCTTTATTCATATCATTGGACGGACAGGGCTTGATGTGTTTCGGTGTCAGTTGTATTTGTAAAATGTTGAGTGTCGGGTGTCACTTGTCAAATCCGTTGGGTGCATGTGTTTGTGTAGGGGACTGTTGGTGTTAAAGTTGTGTGTGTCGGTGGCTGGGTCTCCTTGTCGATGGGTATCGGATGTTGGGTTTGGGTATCAAATGTCAGTGTCAAATTGCCAGGGTTGTCAGATCAGTTGTCAGGCCATTTTAGTGTCGAGTGCTTGATGTGTCCCAATGTGGAATCCTATTTTGATTCCGAACACTTTTGATCAAAGACGACAGTAGAATAATTACGCGATCTGCTCACATGGAATATAAATCCTGGCACTAGGTACTTTAACAGGTCTGCTCCTCAATGCAGAGTAAAACTAGCTATGACTTCTAGCTAATTGTTTCTAGTGGATGCTGGCATAGAGTCTTTACGCAAGCTCCATTATAATATTGACTTCACAAGTTCCCAGTCTTATCAATGACATACCACAGCATCATGCTAAACATACCTTGACTAGCTGAACCATTGGAAATTCACATAAATTAGATCATCTGAATTACACCACTTTCCCCATATCTAACTTTATGGGGGAATCCCCCAATCAATGCAATGTTTTGATCGTAAAGCATAAACCCAGTTGAACTCAGTTACTAGTTTAACATTTGGGTAAAAGAATTCCCCATTTCCCGTATTGTGCAATCTATCTAACAAACAGGGTGCATTTTCCAGCAAGCACTCTAGGAAATTCCCTAGTCCTTTTCAACTAAACAAAGTCTTTCCCGTGAGAATCTTTTCTCACATAAAATTGAGAAATAATATTTAATCAAAATTTTGAGGGTATATCATCCTCCCCCTTAAAAAGAAATTTGAATGAAATTCAAAATTTTTCCAAATCTGGCTTATACCTTTAACCATTTGTGGTTAATTTACAATACATTTGTACCGTGCAATTTACACTTCTTATAAATGTTCTTGCATTGATGCTATCGCCTATATTACAAGTGTACTACTAAATTTCTGACAAAATTTAGGCAGCTCAGGGCAAAGGCGTCAGCCAACCTTTTCTTTTCTTTGATATTTCCTTATGTCCCAGATTGTATTCTCGTAAGTTAACTCCACTTGACAATTCTTTTGATTTCTTTCTGTTTTTCATCTTGTGATGAAAAGCAACAGGATTGTGATCCGTGTAACACTAGACTGGGTGCACTGTTGTACTCAGTACACTTCAAAATTTTTTTTGCAATGACAATAGCAATGCAGACATTCTTCTCAATTGGTTTGATAGTTTTTCTGATGTTTGTCAAACCTCTTATAGAAATAACATATAGGATGATCTACATCATTTTCATCTGCTGCAGAGAACTCACCACAGCCTAGATCACTGGCATCATCTGCAACTTGAATTGTTTCTGAAGTCTAGCGCAATCAAACTGGCGCATTCATCAAAATAGACTTTATTTCTCAACGCCTTTTTGTCATTGCTCTGACCAAAAGTTTGGCGGTGTTCTTCAAAAGGTTGGTTAGGGACACGCAATTTCTGAGAAATTTGGACAGTATTTTTTCGTAATACCCCGACCTACCAAAGAATCACTTCATTAGATCCCTTTTGCTCTTTGGTGTGGGATTTTCTCAAACTGGCTTCAGAAGCCTTTGCAGTTGATTGGCCTAATTTGCCTTGTCCTACAATAGGCCCCAAGTATGACATTTGCATGGCAAAATTCCCTTTTTTCATTTCACCAGATTCACAGTCAAACCTGCCTGAGATAACTTGCCAATCCTCCAGCCTTCAACAAATCAAATTTGCTAACAAATTTGGCATTCCAACTCTATCTATGCAATCATTAATCCGTGGGATCTGATATGAGTCCGGTTTTGGAACAAGAGTTGACTTTTCGAAAATCTGTGACAAAACGAAATGAACCAACAGGTTTGGGAACCATAATACATGGGGAACTCATCACTATTGCTTTGTTCTAACTATTCCATTGTCTAACATTATTTCACCTCATTCTGACATGTTGCAAGTTGATTGGATTCACCCTATAGATTGTTGCTTATAGGCTCGGAGTCCCTATATCAATGTATGGGTGTTATACAGTGTCCTCATCTCACTGGGCTGGGTACATCAGGAAATATGCTTTTCCCACTATGATTAACTCTTTTTCATTCACCTGTTGACCTTTGTGTGAGTGACCCTAGTTTTTGTCCTAAATTGGGCCAAGTATGTCAGAATTTTGCAACTTTGACACCATAATCTTTTCTGGTTTACAGTGGCTCTTGTTCAGGTACTGACTCTGTGATGTCAATTATTAACACTGGATACTACACATTCAGGCTTAATCGTATCAACTCTTTCATACTTTTCATTATACTCTTTGAGCATATTTAATTGTGACCTAACTGTCGACTTTTACGTCTACCTGGTGTTTTGATCACAGGAATCAAGGTCGTCCCACTTTGTCTCAATCTCATATGTCCAGAATACTTGGCTTGCAAGGATGCCCTTCTATTGGAAAAAGTTGCCAAAACTAAGCTTGTCACCCTCGTTGAATACTCGTTTTCTGTTCTTTGTCATACCCTTTTTCTTTTTTGCCTGGCCTCTGTTGAAGATTTTGTTTGGCAAGTTCTGTGTCTCTTTGAGCAGTGTCTGATTGAGACCTAGTCTAACAAATTCACATCATGATTTCCACACAACCACTTTTCCTTTCATAGCTTCAATGGTCCCTCATTTGTGACCAACACCAACTCAAATGGACTAATCCTAATGAACTCTTGTACAGCCTCTCGGGTAGCAACATAACAGAGATGAACTCCCTCATCCCAATCCTCTCAATGCAAAACAATAAGGTTTTGATCATTGTTTTCAATGTTGGTGTACATTTCTAGGGCCCCCTGGATTCTGGATCCCTCCAACATCCGTGCTGGGGCCCATGTGGGTGGTTGTGTGGGTAAAGCTGGGCTATAGTGGGCAATGGGTTTTATGTGGGCCTATTCCTAATGGGCCCATGTGGGTTGTAAATGGTTAACCCATGATGGGTTTATGCTTCATGGGGCCCATGTGGGTTATGTATGGGGCATGGTGGACATGGGAGCATTGGGCTATTCCTTATGGGCCCAAAAAAAAAAAAAAAAGAAAAAGGAAAAAAAAAAGAAAAAAAAAACATGTAGGCAACCCATTATGGGTGGTTTATTGGGCTTACTGTGTTGGTCCATGTGGGAGTAATCTGGGCTACCCATCCTTGGTTTTAAACCCAATTTAATGGTCAGTGGGGCCCAATTGGGTTTTCACGTGATTACATGGGCTTACTTGGGCATGGAATTACATGGGCTTTCTAAATGGGGCCAGTGTGTGGTTCAATGGGTAAACTGAAGGCGTCTTAACTTGGGCTTTAAGTGGGCTTTCCCAATGGGGCCCATTGTAGGTTTTCAATGAGTCACGATTAGTTTCTTAATTGGGCTTTAAGTGGGGTTCCTAAATGGGCCATTGTAGGTTTACAATTGGCCGGCTGAGTATATTTACTCATATGCAAGATGGGCATTTCCAGGGCTGCCCATTTTGAGCCCAGTTGGGGTAAAATGTTTTTATTGTCCATCTTTGTATCAAATAATGATCTACTTTTTAATAGGCCTCAACTAAAAAACTCCATCCCTTCGATATGAGGCCATAACTTACAAGTTTAAAATCATTTTAACTTCAACTATCCTTTAAATAATCTAATTTGATGCCAATTGGTCATAAGTACAAGTGGTCGACTGGATGAGAGCATTAGACTTAAGAACATGAGGTCCCCGGTCGAATCCACCAAGGTACGTAATACAGATGGTAATCATGTTAGTATGAGATGCAAGTGAATGCCTAATAATATTGGGATTAAAACACTATCCACTGTACTAGAACTTTTTTTCTTTAATCAAGCATATAATTAGCCGTTAACATTCATCCAGTTCAGCTTGCCCACTTAGGACCCTTTGAATCCCGACGACAAAAACACGTGGGCCCCAGGTGGGAAGCGAATGAGGGGCCCAGGAAGTAGCCCATCATGACCCGTGGAGCCCTGCCCATGTTGGAGTGATGGCATGCTGAGAACTGTACTGGGAAAGTCCAACTGGTCCAGGACTTTGTTTGGAATAAACCGTAACATGAATTGATCCTTGATCCAACTGAATTGATTTTGGAATGCTACTAGGGTGAAAAACTTTGTTAAGCTTTCACTATATCTGTGCCCTAATATTTCTCAAGGGTATAGCCGCAGGGAATCTTGTGGAAGCACACTGATGGTCAGTATACTGATTTCCTGACTTTGGTCTTTGAAGTGGTCCTACGCAATCAATTACACCCTACTAATGGCTCATCAAAAGCTGGTATTGGTTGCAAGGGTAGCATTTTCTATTGGGTTTTGCCCACCAGTTGACATGTGTGACAAGTCTTGCACTACTCAGACACATCTTTTTCTGAGTGTAGGCCACCAAAAATGACTCCTAATTCTGTCATTGGTTTTATTCACACCTAAGTGTCCTGCATGGGACTATCATGGGCTAATGCCTATCACTCACTTGCCCTATGGTATAACGTTGGCACTACAATTTGCTGCACAACCTTCCCCTTCTTCATCTACAAGGCATCAGGTAGGCCGCGCCATTTTTTCATGAGGACCCATTTTGTTTGTAGAAACATACATGAATGTGCTCGGCTTCCTGTTGTATCAAAGCCCTCTCACCTAAACTTCCCTAAGTACTGGGTCTTGTTTTTGCTCATTTACGAGCTTGTCATGGCTTAAAGGGTCTCCTTTACAGTCCTCTAACTCTAACCCCTAAACTTATCATGCTCAGGGCTGGATTTTCATTGTTTACCAGCTTGTCACTTTTGTTTGTGCTCAGAGGCTGGATTTTCACTACGTGGGAATTTAGTCTCCCCTGAAGTAGGTAAAGATGACCTCCAAATTCCCTAAATTTGAGAGAAAGTATCCCTAAATTTGGGACCACGTCATCCTCAACACTCTTCCTATATGTGTGAGTATTTGGACTCATCACCTGCTCACTGTTTCCTGTGAGGCTTTTCTGTCATTGACCTAGTTACTGCACTGCTGGGAAAATGTTCTGTTTCCTCATCAAATGTTATCCACTGTACAGGGGGGCAAAAAACCCCCCTGGGAACTATGGGATCGGGGAGTAACTTTCCCCCTCCAATCCTTCCCTAAACACATGGATACCCCTTTTACTGGGGTTTCTGTCTAACACAAACACGTCCTGATTTCATCATTTTGTGAAGAGGTCACTAATACATCCTACCTTTCCCCTGAATCAATGCACTAGTTCCAATGGAACTCTCAATATCAAATTGAAGGCATCTTCCATACATAGACTGTGCGCAGCACGAGTCCCCAGATTCAATGGGTTTTGATCTAAAATATCATCTAAAGTGACACAAATCCCTCCAAAAAAAGGCGTAAAGTCCATCCCTTAATTTTTCCTGTGTCAATTCCCTTTTGTGTGATTTCTTTGTTTTTTAAAAAACCGAAGATAACTTTTTTGACCTCAAGTAACTGCACAACTATTGGTTTTTGACCTCATTTTGGGCTCTCTCTCCCAATTTTGGCGGATAGCCCATGCGCTCCCCACACCGTGACTTTAAATGTCCTGGCATCTTACGTGATTGGCATGTGAAGCGGTGATTTTTGGGGTCCCATCCCATGTTTTTTGATGGAGCACATTACTGTCCCTTTACTCTCCCCCTTTTCGATGTGAACCTGAACTGGGGATTTCCCTCCTAGTGCTACCATGAAGACGCTTTGTTAGAACCCGACTTATTGTTGTATTTGGTTTGTACCTAGTAAATTCTTGGCTAGGCCTACTAGTAGTACTTGAGTTTGCGAGTCAGAGCATAATCGTCGGCCTTCCGGCTGGTTCACGCAAACTGTCAATTTGGTTTTTCATCCAGGGTGGTTTTGATATCTGGATGTAGACACTGGTTTGAACTCTTCAACTCACATCAACTCCCTAATTGACCAAATTTTGCGCAACTTCTTTTTGAGAGAAAAGCCAGCGATCAGACATTTGTTCCTTAACACGGGCAAATTCAACAGGGTCTGGTCTCCGTTTCTGACAAGACATGAATTTTTTTGTCTATATATGTCCTCTGGCACCTATTCATATGCTTTGAGCACTGCCTGCTTAACCCTCGGTGTCAATACTCACTACATCTGTCTAATGACATTGCCGAATATATTTCTCGGGCTTTACCAATGTACCACTGAACTGAGCGACAGGTCAAGCTCCTTGGACTCATTTCAGCTATTGGCAATTTTCTCTAAGTGTAAGAAGTATTTGTCCACTTCTTGGTTCCAGTTCCTGAAATTTGGAACCAGGCGAATATTTTTCGCCGCATCACAACCAGAGGGGCTTGGAAGAGTCTGACAAGCTGCCTGTTTTGCATTTTTTCTAACTCTCTATGAGCTTCAACTCTTTTTGTTTCTCTCATTTTGAATTTTTCCTTTTCCAATTCCTTTTATTTGCAATTCCATCTCTTTCTGTTTCCCTTTCATTTTGCATTCCATTTCATTTTGTTGCAGCCTTCTTTTGCCATTTGCAGTTGCCACTTTTCTTTTTTCTAATTCAATTTCTTTCTTTCTGTTCCTTTGAATTTGCATTTCTATTTGTTTTTGTTCCAATCTCCACTTTTCTTTCCATTGCATTCATTTCAATCTCTTTAATTTAACGGGCATCACTGGCCATGTTCCAGAACCTCTTCTATCCTATCCAAATAGTAACTATCCAAACATCTTCCTGTCAACTTTTCATCAAATTATTTTTGATGACTTGCTTTCTCTTGCATGTTTTGCTTCAAGTCCTAATTGCTTGGCTAGTTCATTAACTCAGGCTTTTTTTTCAGCGCATCAAACTCTCCCAGTTATTTGTCCAATGAACTCCTCTGGATAAACTTCCATTGGCCGTACTCTATACAAATATCAACTGAAAAATGACAATCTCTATACTGGTAATAACACAACATTTTGTTTGCCAAAATGTGCACAATGTTTACAAATTCTTCACACTTTTAATCGTAATTCTGAACATACGGCTCAATTTATCTCAATTCAATTCCCGGATGACGAGCCCCCAATTCTGTTATGACGTCTCGTAGACGTCACGGTCAGAAATGCCTTTCCAACACAAATAAACGAGCTGTGCACAAGTGATCTGAATTTTATATAACAAAACAATTGATGATTTTAATCAGATTGGATCAAGAATTTGGTATGTCCAAACCACAATTATCTATACATTCAAATTAACACTTTCCCATTCTAATCTTACCAGAGTTCATTTATGTCTCTCAACTAAAAGTAGCGTTGCAGTTCAACGTTGATATGTCCCCACATCGAAGACTCCAAAATGACCAAGTATGCAAGTCACCCTTAAAAATCTTCAAGGTAATATTTCCATTGGAATCCGTCTCAGTCCTGAAGGTAAACTTTTTGTCCAGCAGTTCACAAGACGGAACAAGGTTAATACGTCCTCGACGACACTACTATTCTGCATAGTATATCATCCAAGGTAAATCCACCACGATTTCTATCTGTCCATATTTTGGAACCTATTTTGATTCCCAGACTTTTGGATTCAAGACGACAGTAGCATGATTACAGCGACTCTGCTCACATTGAATTATAAATCCTTGCACTAGGTACTTTTTACAGGTCTGCTCCTCAATGTCAGAGTAAAACTAGCTATGACTTCAAGCTACTTGTTTCTAGTGGATGCTGGCCGAGAGTCCTTACTCAAATCTCTCCATTATATATATTGACTTCACAAAGTTCCCATCTTACAATAGACATTCCACAGCATCAGGCCTAAACATAACTTGCACTAGCTGACCATTGGAATTCACATAAATTATATCATCTGAATACATCCCTTCCCCATATATACTTTCTGGGGGAATCCCCCAGATTCATGCAATGTTTTGATCTTAAAGCATAACAATTTGACTCATTTACTAAAGTTTACATTCTTGGGGAATTCCTCATTTCCCCTATTTTGCATCTATCTAACAGGTGCAATTTGCACAAACAACTTATGGGAATTCCCTATTCTCTTTCATCAACATACAAAAACAAAGTTACTTTTCCCGTGAGAAATCTTTTCTCAAATAAAATTGAAAAAAGTAATATTTTAATCACATTTGAGGGTAATATAACATCCATGAATTTTTCATGTTAAGTGAATTTTAACACATTTGGTGATAAAAATATAATTTATGTCCAATAAATGGTAAATCATGGAACGTATTTGGCATCATAACATGACTTCTATGTACTCTGATCCGGGGGGGGGGGGTTATCAACTTTGGTTTGGGTAGGGACGTGCCTCCGCGACTCTGGAAGTAGGACCCATAGCTATATACCATTTTTTGCAAAAAAAAGGACCCATAGCTATACCAGAGATGCAAAAATTTGCCATTTTCACCGCAAATTTTGACATTTTAAGGAAATTTGGACAATTTTGGCTTCAGATTGAGGAAATTTGACTAATTTCCAACAAATTTTAGAAAATTTTGGTTTCCGATTGAGACAAAATGACTAATTTTTTTTTTTAAAAATCATGAATTCAGAATTGTCAGAAATTAAAAAAAACCGACGCCATTGCTATACCCAATTGGCAAGAAAAAAGGGGTCATTGATATACCAGAAGGCTGAAAATGGGACCGATGTCTGTGGCAACGTCTCGTTTGGTCATTTGTGTTTAGAACAACCCCCCCCCCCCCCCCGGACTATGATACAACACCTTGGTGTGTAAAATGTGTTCTTTCTAGGTCTTTGTCAATCATTTAAGAGCAAATAGGAGCTTTCTCTTTTGTTCAAAATGAGCCGCAGCTCCGTTTTTAAAAAGTCAAGCTTCGCGGCGCCGCAAAATGGTAGGATATTCCAAAATGGGTTGGTACATTTACTGCACCCACTTTGCCTGCTCCCAGTCGAATTCAGCAGCCTTGACGGAATAAAGTGCACGTGATACTGTACTTTATTCCGTCAAGGCTGCTGAATTCAACTGGGAGCAGACAAAGTGGGGTCACAAAATGTAACAACCCTTCCAAAATGTACTCCCTTTAGAGGAGGAGCAGAATATCACAGGGGCCTTATTTAAGGAGTTCGTTTACCTCCCACTACAGAAAAGGTTTGACAAATTTGGTAGTTAGTTTGGACCCTCTACATCAATGCTAGGTAGGTAGTACTCTCAAATTGTGGTATCACTTTTTCAATAGGGAGCAATTTAAGTTTACACAGGGGGTCAAATTTTTAAAATGCCCCAATCCTGTTGAAATGTATGCCATATTACCCATCTAACCATAAGGATTCCAAAAATGTATAGTTTGTACCACCTACGGCCATTGGTTTTTGGAGTTATAGGGTAAAAATGACAAAAATGGTAAAAAAGGTCAATCTCAATTTGTACAGGGGTCAACATTAAAGGTTACTCTGATTATATATTAAATACTTGCAATTAATTGCCTCATTTTGGTTTTCTTTTTCGGTTTTTTTGTTTTTTTAAATGTTTACTTACGGAGATAAGGGTCAAAGAAAGTCAACACCAATTGGATTATGTTGCCCTATGACCTATTTTGTCCCATAACACGGTAACTATGCATTGCAAATGGTACAAACTATTCCTTATTTTGACACATTAAGCTAGATGAACAACTTCTTTCAATTTTACCAAAATTGGAGCAACTTCTGATTTTGACCCATGTACAAATAGAAATTGACCTTTTTACCATTTTAGCCATTTTTAACCTATAACTCCCAAACCAATGGTCATAGCTGGTACAAACTATACATTTGGGAATCCTTATGACTAGACGGACAATATGGCATACATTTCAACATGATTGGAGCATTTTAAAAAATTGACCCCTGTGCAAACTTATATTGACCCATACTGAAAAAGTGATACCACAATTTGAGAGTACTACCTACCAAGCATTGATGTAGAGGGTCCATACTAACTACCAAAGGTGTCAAACCTTTTCTGTAGTGAGGGGTAAACGATGATGTTTGACCTGGGTCCCAGCTCCTCCTCTATTTGGTCTTTCACTTTGTGATTATGGATGTTGTTAATGTCTAGCTTAATTTTTTAATAAATTGTTTTTGATTTAGAAAAAAACAAAAAACAATCTCAGAAAGATACGGTGACCAATTTCATAAATTACACATTATATAGTCCACATATACCCGATATCGGTGTCATGAACTACATCGTCCTGTGATGATAGGGTCTTATCTGTTGTGTTCTCCATTGTATGCAGTGGCGTAACCAGAGGGGGGGGGCAGGGGGAAGCTTCCCCCCGGGGAATCTTGCCACCCACCCCCTGAAAATTAGTGATTTTCTGCACACGTGCCAATTTACAGTGAAAACAACATCGGCCTATACTAACAAATTTTAATATATACTTTCTTCCCTGAAAATATGTGTGCCCCTCCCCCCGAAAAAGCTGGTTACGCCATTGATTGTATGCTGCACGCGCATCATTTATTTCAGCACTATACTATAGCCACGTCTACAAGGTCGCGGTTTATTCCGACTTTAAAGTATGTTCTGAGATGAGAAAATAGTCAAATGATACAGCGTGCCTGTGTCCCTTTAACCAGTATGGAAAGGATAGGTGTAACGAAGACTGAAAGTTCCTTTACCTCAAGTATCCATAATTCTTATGTGAGTTTTTGTTCGTTCACGTATAGGAAGACCTCGTAGAACTCGGATCGGATTTTGCTTCCTTTCTTTAGTTTCCTGTCATCTTTTCATTTGGAATGGTACATTAAAGAGTTGTTGGGTTCTTGGAATAGAATGATATTGGGTTATTTTGGATTCTGTGGGATGGTTGATTAAAGGGGTTTTGTTGAGTCCCGGGTGTTGGGTATTTGGTATGACATAGTAAAGGGGTATGTTGAGTTTTTCGTGTGGTGAAGTGTATTTGAGGAGCATGTTGGGATAAGGGTGTACGATATACTTGATTAAAGGGAGCATGTTTGGAGCGTCTTGAGTTGTCTGTGAGTGATACGTTGCATTAAAGCATTGATATGAAAACTAAAAACGTGATTTTGTAAGTCCATATAATAGGTCTACCGTGTAAACTTAATATTGGTCGACCAAAATGGGCACTTTTTCGCTCATTACATCTAAACCAAACATATTTTAGCCTGTGATTTTCACAGGGTAAATGAGGAAAAATATAGTAGCTTTCTTCAGACACTAATATTTTGACCACTACCGATAAAATCTGGGGGTCCTAGCGATCGGGCCGTGGACCTTTAACATATCACACCACAAACGGACCATACCTACCCCTTTAATTTAGCATACAGTAGAATTACCCTAACATACCTCTTTATTTTACCACACCATACTCAGAAACCCAATATACCCCTTTAATACATCATACATTACAAAAAATATGCCTCTAATCTGCCACACCATAACAAAACCCATCATAACGCATTTTCAACTATTCCATGCCAAAAAGAGCCAACGCAACCGTTTAATGTACATTAGTTGGGTCATTTGGAGCAATTCCGAGACCTCATTAAACGTTTTAGGCCTGTCCATTCACCGTGAGAGGTAAGATGAATTATTTTAATGCCCACAGGTAAAAAAGGTTATGGTACTCATACAATGTGTAGCTAGTAAATAAATGTTGACCAAAAATAGATTATTTCACATCTTAAGATAGCTTGGATGTTTGAATTGAAGTATCAGGATGAAAACACCAGCAATTATTTCAATAAACGTTATTATTTGAACATAACTTGCCTTTGACACTGTAAAATATCATTCTTTATCACAGCATTGGAGAAATAATTCATTTGTATATCAATGCACACATAACACATCTAAGTTTTTATTTGGCCTTCAAAAATGGGCCACCCTTGTATTAAGAGATTAGCGCAAGTCATTCTATCATTAACAGACCATTGTAGAACTGAATGCATCAGATTCCAGTAAGCCAATTCTGTACAGTAACTTTGTACCATGGACACAGTATGGTTTATAATGGCAACAAAGGCCTAGTCTCCGCATGGCCGGGGATTGAACCCCATATCAATACCATCCCTGTTGGAATATGCACGGAGTCTCACTAATTTTAAATCTACTATAGTGATTGGCGTAAAACTTGATGGGCATTGAGGTCAAGGTCATTCAATCAGATAAAAACTATATAACCAAATGGGACCATCCCCCTTTAACAGGAGTTTGTTGAGGTTTTAGTATGGTACATTAAAGGGGTATGTTGGGATAATGGTATACTGAGCAACATTAAAGGGGTTCATTACATTTAGGGGGCTGTTTACGTTTACGGGTTTTTAGCACATTAAAGGGTTATGTTGGAACAATGGTTAAGATGGTGGTATGATGTGCTAAATTAAAGGGGTATGTTGGGGTTTGGTATGGAATGATACATTAAAGGGATTATGTTGAGTTTTGGTCATTAAAGCAATAATAGCGCATTTTTTGAAGAGGGCCACAATTTTCTAAATATTTTGAGATTTTTGCGCAGTTGCATTGGCAATTGACTAGTAAACTATGTCCGGAAATGGTAGACCGCGAAATTCTCTATGTGCCACAAAAGAAGGAATTTTGTAATTATAATAATTAATATCGGGGATGATAATCACATAATAATTCAATGGCTGCTGGAAACGTCTTTCCAATATGAAATAGCCGGGAAATCGCTTAACGTTTCTACGCTCATCCATTAGTTGTTCTATCGGTTCAGGCAAGTCAAATTAGAGGTCATTTCCGTGAGATGACATTATTTCATCATGGACGGACATAACTTTGTCGTTTCCAGCTCTACCGTTAAAATACAATCGAGGATCCCGATTTTAATGACAGAATCGATTTTTTATGACAAACACGCATTTTTTTACCATTATCGTTCATAGGTATAGTTTACTAGACAATTACCAACACAACTGATGCAAAATTCTCAAATTTTAAAATTGAGGGTACTCTTCAAAATGTGCCATTATGCTTTAAAGGGGTGTTGAGATGTTGGTATGGTGTGGTAGATGAAAGGTCCGGTGAGGGTATGGTGGGTTTTGGTTTGGAGTGATACATTAAAAAGAAGTTATTTGCTGGATATCCATTTTGTTCAGAACACCTGCAAGAACCATTTGTATTAAAATCAGGATTTTCTTCCAATTTAATTCCTGTGGACGTTAAAAAAATATATATATAATCGTCTAGCTATGATTGCATTGCATCATAATGTAAATTGGCATTGTCATTCACATTATAGCCTCAATTCAAGATAGATAATTGACAAATTTGTAGTACTGTCATACAATTGATATATAACATTATATTATGTTTCCAAAAGCTAATTAAAAGGCCAACCTATCAATAATACTATATGACAAAGCATTTTAGGAACAACGTGGTCTCAATTAGCCTTTTCGAAGCATGGCTGACATAATAGGAGAGGGCGTAGTTCAATTTTGCTATACAACAGGGGAGGGCGTAATTCAATTTGAATAAAATCCGGAAAATATAAAGAACGTGCAGTCGAGTGTGCAGTGTCTGTAATGCCAACAAAATAAATACAATTGTATTCACACCAAGGCAAGTTTCTGCTAAGATCTCGGCTTTCCATTTTAAAAGGATTTTTAAATTTAATTTACATCGTATTCTAAATCTGAACTTTTGAACCAGGAAATATCTGAGGAAATATGATGCAATTAAAATATTTTAGGGCGCTGCATTTCCAGTTCAGACTGACTTCGTGCTATTTGTCAATTTTACATGTGGAAGGTTTTCATGGCTGCAATCAAGTATTTCTTCCTGTTTCTTATCACTATGAGAGTGACGGGTGTCATCAATGGTCAGCTAGCATTAATAGCAACTTCCCTCCCAGAGATCATCATCCTGCTCGCAAATGTCACTGAAACATCACCCTCAACTTCTTTGTTGTTGGGCAGTTAGTACAGAATGGCTTTGTTACTTGAGAACGTTACTGCCACCTTACCATTGTTATTGGTTGGAACCAGCAGCAGCAACAGTTTTGTAAACTATCTAACAATGGCCTTTCTTCTTTTATTAAGAGAGATCAGGGAGGTAAATAACATAGAAACTGGTGGGCCAATGGCACACCCAGTAAATTCAGTCGCCAAAACCAAAATGACCCACCCAGTTATTATTGAACCACCCAGTAAATTATTGGCCCCCCAAAACATATATTGATGAAGTTGCAGTATTAAGCTCTTAAATTAAGGAATGCTAATAAAATTAGTCACTGGGCAATTTAAGCAATATCCTGAATAGGTAGTGTGTGACTTACTAACACAACAATGATGGTATTTCAGGGTAGTACTTCATATAGATTAGGGACACTCCGTTTTAGATTTCTTACATTGTATTGGCTACAGAAATGTCATAAAAGAGATATAGGGTTAAAATGAGAATTCATCTAGAAGTTTGTGGGAAGAAGGTTTTTGAAGATTTTTTTCTATAGTTTAGAGGGTGCTGAATCTGAATTTTTGGGTCCAACCTCTGGGAAATGGGGGGGGGGGGGGGTAAATTAATACAGGGGGTGGTAAAGTTTTGTTTTTATAAATAGCCAAATTTGTTGAGGAATTCTGGAAAAATAAAGGTTGGCCCACCCAGTAAATGATTTTTCCCATACCTTTTGGTCAATTAATTAAAGTTGGCCGACCCAGTAAATTATTCTTATTTACCTACTCGAGAGAGTGTCATAGTATTGCTAGTCGTGGCCCTCAAGCTTCTAGAGTTTACTCAATAACACCGAGAAATACCATGAATTCTTTTACTGTATACTGTGGACATGACAACAGATGGAGGAGGTTGGACAGTGTTCCAGAGTAGGTTTGATGGTTCTGTTGACTTTTATCGTGGATAGGCAGAATATGAAAATGGCTTTGGCAACCCCAATGGAGAACACTGGGCGGGGGCTGAAAAAACTTCTTCCTCTTTTTAACCATGACAGGGACGTGGGAGTTGCTTATATCAAATTGGAAGATTTCTTCGGCAACACTTCTTCATGTGCCAGCTTACTTCTTTCTAGCAAAGTCCACCTCTTGAAACAGTCCCTAAGGAGGACAAGAGAGTCGCCCTGTGGAAGAAGACTTTGCCATCAACCAGTAACATCTATCGGTATTGAATCCTGGGTGAGCATCTCCCACCTGGAGCTGGACTCCTCATGGGCTGAAGGCGATGCCTCAATAGATTGAGAACAGAACTGGCCGAATCTAATTGGTTTCCATGCAGAAGGGGGCTAGCTGGAAGCATATCCGGAATACTACCTGTGGTTGTTGGAAAGCACCACAGACAATGGAATCACCTCTTGGTCTGCCACTTCTGGAGCAACAATGCAAACACAAGGACCTTGTCGGAATTCAGTGAAGCAGCCGACGTGTAACCCATCTCTGGCTGGGATCTATTTGAGAACCAAACACGATGAGAAGAAGACTTCTTTTCAGATTGGAAATGCGCATCTTATTATCGACTCTCAATTGGTGCATATGAATGAAGCCTCAAACTTCTTGGTTTCCAATAAACCACGACAAGCTTCAACTACTCAGGACAATGATCACGATACAGAAAACAGGTCGTAACTGCCTCATGGAATCGACAAGGTGCCTGGTGGTTCAAACACGGTTGTACTGCTGTAAATCTCTATGGTGCTGTATCTTTACCCTTACCAGGATAGCGAATGATGATGGAATGTGGGTATTATTGGAACCTCACCACGAAAGTTTTGAAAAAAGTCAAAGATGATGTTGCGTCCGATTAACCTAGACTAACTTTGCAGTTTGGCCTCACGCAACAACCTTTTTAAAGGGACACGAGGAGATTTGCTTGGATCAATTTTGTCTAAATGTACACTGTATGATTTGGTTTAGAAAAACACACCTTACCGAGAACGGCTCGAAGGCTTTTTGGACAAACAAGTAATTGGGCTTTCTTAACCTATAGACATTATGATATAGCGAATGGCCAGGTCCACCGCTTTAACACCACTTGATATAAAGAAATACAATTTTCGATGGGAAGACGGGTCCTCTGACCAAAACTGGCTCGATAAGGTCTCCACATCATGTCCAGCCATGTTCTGTAGGAGGTGGTATATTCTAAATCAGAACACATCTGTCCTATTGCATTTGCACTGTCCTGTAATTTGCAACGCACTTTTGTGAAGGAAGCAGAGACTGCTTGCATGGTGACTCCAATGGTCTGACTATCATCAACCATCTTCTTAAGCACAATGGCCATTACTTTATTAACTTCCTTGACCATGGGCCACCATAGAGGAAGGCTGAATCACACAAATTTCTCTCCTCTATTACTCATCATCTATTCAAAACTATTTCTCCCAACTTCATGAATTGGCAAAACACTCATGATAACTAGATGCTGCCTATTCAGGACATAACCCCCGACCTAATGACCTTCGTTGGACACGATGTACAGACTTTATCAAGCCAGTCAGTTTGGTCACAGAATGGACCCATATTGCCAATCCGTCTTGCAGACATCTAATTGGCTTGAACAGTAATCTGTCGAAAATATGATTTGTACATCAGTCATGTAAGTTTACAGTAATTCCAACATACTGACGCTATAACAACTAGTGATGATGTGCTTATATATATAAACCATTATTTGGAAAAGTTAGGCTTATTAACCTGTTACAAAAATGTAAAAATGTACACTGCAATGTTAAACTTAATGTTATGCAAAAACATCACACAACAGTAATTTTCTCCTGAAATGACGTCAACGGGGGGGGGGGCAAGACTCAAGAAGTTCCGATTTTTCAGGCGCACAATTTTTGCGGTCGCTATGCTCCCGAGTTAGACCCAGAATGGGGCACCTCACCCTCCCTTCTTTTTTCCATTTTTTTGTCACTCTTCCTCTCTTTTTCCCCTTTCTTCTTCTATTTCCCTATTTTATTTCTCTTTTTTCCCTTCCTTCTCCCTTTTTTACTCAATTTTGGCTCCCTTCCCGATTTTTGGTGTTCCGGGGGCAGCTTGCCCCCCGCCCCCCCCAATGGTTACGCCACTGTGCGGACCTAAGTTGTTGGAAAACGTGAAAACTAGCAACAGATAAGGCAAACTTTCTTATTTCAATAGTGATTTGCCAATTACGAACACCGAAAAAATCATCAAAAACCAGATTTTTTACCTTTATGTACAAGTATAGCTATTCCTAACATACCTTGCTAAATTATAGACTGAATAGCCAACCTGATAAAAACAAATAGGGATCGATATTTTGATTATTACTGTCAAGTTAAGGACATTACTACAACACGTAAATTGCAATGAGGATTCAATCTTTGAACACTGCTGTTTTCTCCTTTTTTGTAATTTTTTTATGTGGAAAAAAATTAGTTACAGATCTATTCGTCACCTTTAGACGGACTCATGCAAGTTTCGAATATTTTGAGTCTTTGGAGTGGATCACTGATAGTGCCTTTCCGCTAGGGAAACCAATGTGCACCCCAACTTACCTGAATCAAAGCAACCTTTAAATTTTGAACAATGCAAGTACACACCAAATAGAAATTGACCTTTGTCACCATTTTTTACAGTTTTTACCCGTAACTCCAACACTATAAGCCATCGATAGTGGTCAAACCATACCTTTTTATAATTCTTGTAATCTGAGAAAGAGAGTGTTATGTGCTTTTCAACGTGATTGGATCATTAAAAAATGACCCCTGTATAACCTTGAAACACAATCTGGGGGCCATTAAGGCGCGGTTGGAAGTGCTTCCATTAAAAATTTTTATGGATTACAATGCCTAAAGTATTGTATGACAAAAATTAACATTTTATCCGGAAGCGCCACGATCACTACAGTCCTGCGGGTACCGTGTTATTTAGGTAGTTCGGTGTGAAGCAGAATAGTCCGACGGGAGCCACAGTACGGGCTCCATAGACGCTGATAAGGATTAAAGCGTTAAACTAATGGTGCGTGAAGAGTTCAACTATTGAGTGCTTATTCTTTACCGTGGTAGCCGGCCTATGGTACGCCGGACTATAATTATTTCAAACCCGGCCCGGTTGGTATTTTAGATTAATTTCGTTATGAAATTAAATGAGACCAACAGCCAATCCCACCGATACTGATATTAGTTCCTCCCATAAACCAATAATTACATGTAGACGCTACTGAATGAAATAAACGAAAGTGTGAGATTTTGACCACACTCCAGCTCCTGGAGCATAGGTTGTGGAACTGTTCCAGAGCGGAGATATTCATTATTTGATGCTGACCACAACAGCAGTAGCGCGATTATTCGTAATGTTATCAAGGATTATATACCATTTCATTATATTTTCAGGTTAGAGGGAAAAATTCTAAGTCCAAAAAAAAGATAAGAACAAATAATTGCTGCACTTTGAGGGTAGGGAAGGAGACTGCTCTGGCATGGGTCTTTGTTATCTCCAGATAAGGCCTGTTATTTGGGGTTCAGCTTTTGCTTATAACTCCGATATGGAGTGTTTGAATCAAGATAAGGGGGACGATTTGGGTGAGTGTATTGTTTAACCCTAGATAAGGCGCCTTATTTGGAGTTAAGCTTTGGATTTCCAGATAAGGCGCGTTATTTGGGGTCAGCTTTGCTAACCCTCAGGATAAGGAGTGTTAACTCCAGATAAGGTTAAGGTGCGTTATTTGGGGTCAGCTCTGTTATCTCGAGATTAAGTGTGTTAACTTAAGGACTAAGGCGCGTTCGTTATTGGGGTTCAGCTTTGTTACTCCAGTTAACGGAGTAGGTGTTATTGGAGATAAGGCTTATTATCTAGGGATAAGGAAAAGTGATAAACTTGTGCTTCCATAGCCTTAACTCCAAATAACGCCCAGTTAACTCACGATAACAAGCTGAACCCCAACTAAAGATCTATATGGCTAACGAAGCTGAACCCAAATAACAAGGGGGTTGAAAACCCCTTCAAAACCAGTCGTCCGTGCTGGGCGCTGACATTTTGAATCTTGCACGGAATATTTATTGTTTGGGTGCTTGTATACAACATAATGTCAATTCGATACAAAACAATCCGCCAAAATACAAGTTGTTGGATGTGGGGTGCTATTGAGTGGTTCAATTTTGTCCTACCCATGGCCACACAACGAATGAAATGACACATCAGTCGCCTTTAAATAAACCGCCTAATGAATACATTTCTTTCACCTAAGCGGCGCATTGCCATTATGAGAAAAAAAGACGTATCTGAGCACCAATGATCCAGGTCACTATTTGAACCTGCCACCTCGAACATCATACATTAATTTGTATCACTACCGATAGTGTATATGCAAAGCGTCACCCACAGTATGTGGAAAGAGCGGAGGCAGCCATTGCTTTCATTGTTGTACTCTATATTTTCTTTGTGGTCGGCCAAAAATGCGAGCCGGTGACTTTCTAAAGATTACGTAACGTTGCCGCTCTATTATATAGAACCTGTTGAAATAACGGTCGTTATTTGGGGTTCAGCTTTGTAGGGCCCGTTATTTGGGGTTCAGCTTTGCTAACTCCAGATAAGGAGGGTTTTGACTCAAGATAGGACCGATTATTTTGGTGTCAGCTTTGTTTCTCGAGATAAGCGTTGTTTACTTAAGATAAGGTGCGTTATTGGGGTTCAGCTTTGTTAACCTAGATAAGGCGCGTTATTTGGGGTTCAGCTTTGTTATCTCCGTTAACCGAAGCGTTCTATACAGTTAACGGAGTGTTATTGGAGATAAGGCTTTTATCTAGGGATAAGAAAAGTGTAACACTTGTGCTTCCATACACGTCTCATATGCTTGTCGTTGGGAGGGCAGGAAATTGAGTTTAATGGTTAGGCGATAGCTATTATGTGATCAGTTTTATAGGGGTGGGGGGGGGGACGGGATGTAGAAGGGAAAGGGAATATGATTTGAATAACTATACAAAATATCGGAATCTGATAATAAATATTCCAATATCGGAAATGAAGTGATATTTTGAGAGATTTGTAGCAGAGGAATGTGGTTTTTGAGAAAGAATGAAATCGTCGTTGAGTTGTGCGGGGTCTTCCGAGTGTTACTATTTTGCGAGATGGTTTTTGAATTTTGTTGTAAGGTTAAGGCGTCGGGATATTTGTAGGGGTATTTGATTTCGTGAAACGCCCGAGGCAATCTAGTAGCTTGGTAGGTCTATTCATTTTGCAAATTTCTTACCCCTTCCACAAACCCCCCGTTCGGGACCAATGTCAGTGAAAGGGGTCAAATAGAGGATTTAGAAAGTCGAAAATAAACTTAACGTTAGGCATTTAACTTCATGCACAACTTAAAAAGAACACATTATATTTTTTTTAATTCTAAAGTTTCAAACAGGTTTTGTGTCAACTTTATTTTTAACAATAAGAAATGCGTTAATGATATGTTGGACATTAGAGCCATTTACGTTACCTCACTCTCAAAGCTAGTTCATATGTTATAAATAAACCAAACACAATTGTGTTCAAATGTATTTGTTCATATGAAGCTAAACACATTTCTGGTTAAATTGATATTGCCATGGTAAAATTGATTTTTTTCTTGTATTTATATAAAATTGTCGTGCCGAGCAAGCTCGTGCGCGGAGTGCCCATCTCTCTTCCTTAGCGTTTAGGCCAGACTCCTCCGTATTATTTTTGCTGTGAGGGGTTCGCCACTCCTCCCGCACAGCGAGTCTGTTACTTTCCCAGTATTGAATAACACTGGTACCCATTTATAGCGAAAAGGGAAACGAAAACATCGTTTCCCTTTTCCCTTACTCAAGGGCGCAACACGTTGGCCGCATTGGGACTCGAACCCACGGGACGAGCGCTCAATCCACCAGACCACACGTGCCATATATGTATTTATATATATATATATGAATAAATGTATAAAAAACGAGAAAATGACCTTATCTGGCATTGATGTCGCGTTTTTTCTATATTTTTGAAAAAAATCATGCGCTGCAAAACAAAGTATTAAACTTTCAATAGTGCAGATAATGCAGTACATGAATAACTTTCCATAAAATGCTGCTTGCTTTCCCATAAAATGGGAGATGTATTGAAAATATGGTAACGTAAATGAAAGAATGCGGTAACGTAAATGATGCAATACAAAAGATAATAAAACACTATGCCTATCTCTGTTATTACACATATCCGAATAAGATGTATTAAATCAGTGTACGAAATCATCTTGTTGAGCTTGAAAATGTAATTAGAAATCTTTATTTTTGCACTTACTGTGCTATACGTTATAAATTAGTTCACGCATCACCCAGAACATAACACAATACTGGAGTGTTTAACTGCTCTTTAAATCATTCTTTGAATCATTAATTTACAATTAATAAGTGAACAAACACGCACCAATTCCAATTACGTGAAGTACGAATTAACGTAAATGACGAGGATTCACAAATATGGGTAACAGATGTTACATGGAAACTCGTTTCATTTAACTACATTTATATTATACAGACCTATAAACAGCAGTGAGCGATTTTCTTCCCATCTACAAACATCATCCAGTCTCATTTTAGATTTGTTTGTTGTCGGCAAATTCATTCATTAGATCAATACTTATCATATTGGATTGTTATACTATATCATTTCTCATCCAATTACAATTTGAATGCTTTTAAATAAATCACCTATTCCTCAAGATCAAGCTTGATTTTTTTTCTCTACCTCCATACTGAATAAATCACCTATATCGCCTATAAAATTATAAAATTTCAATAAAAAGGCTAAGTTAGCTGGTGTTAAGTGCCTATAAGCATGTACTACAGTGGCGTAACCAACTGGGGGGGGGGGGTGCAAGAGCCCCCTCTAAATCCTCTCTTTCCCTCATGCCGGTCCAAATGGGATCAGGAAAAGTAATGAATTATTAAAAGCATTCGAAATATAATTATTTTGAGTAGAAATTAAAAATAGTCACCTAGAACTAAAGATAGTCACCTAAAATGTTCAATTCCAAAGTTAGAGATGAATCGGATTCTCCGTTTTCATGCAGTAAACATTATGCACAGTATGAGAGTGCCATAGGATACCGTGTATAACAGAAATTCCGGATCCGGAATTTTATAACAAAGTTGTGATTTTCTATATGAAGGACTTCGATTTGAGCTTAGTTATTTCACACAATGATTTGTATATGGACAAGCATTATGTACATGCAAAAAACACGATTTGTTTGAAAATTGAGTGCGCCCTCATCGGGAAATCTCTGAGTCAGCCTTTAACTAGACATACATTTGGCAAAGCTCCTATACTACATAAGAAATTATGAGCAGTTGTTTAGAGGGGGACTTACTTTTTGTGTTGTGTTTATAAAGTTTTTTCTTCAAACTTTATTACATAGCAACAGCTGTATTTATAATGTGATAACAATGTCAAAACTATGCAGGAATGAATAAAAAAACTCATGTACTTGTACCAAACTTTAATGTGAAACACAAGACAATCATTACCATGTTAGTTTTTAAAGTACTACTAATAGTATTCAGGTTTATCAACTGCGTTGCTGCATGCTTGCCCTTTTAAATAGAACTAATTGTCCATTGCTTAGACCCAATCTCTAGAGTGTAGTCTTTTCTTATCGTATCCAAACACAGTGGTTTTCAAATATGATCCAGCCAGAGGTGTGTACAATGTCTGGCTGCTTCACTGAATTCTGCAAGGTCCTTGTCTGTGCATTGTTGCTCCAGCATTTGGCAGACGAAGAGATGTTCCATTGTCTGTGGTGCAGTTCCGCAATCACAAGTAGTGACCTAATCTGCTTCCAGGTAGTCCCACTTCTACAAGGAAACCTTAGATCGGCCGGTTCTGGTTCTCAATCTGTTGAGAGATTGCCATTCAGCCCATGCATGAGGATTCAGCTCCAGGTGGGAGATGCTCACCAGGTTCAATACACGAGATGTTACTTGGTTGATAGAAAGCCTTTCTTTCCACAAGGCGACTCTCTTAAACTCCTTAGAGCGTAGTTATGGTGTACGATACGTCGATGAGCGTTCGTCACGGCGTTGCTTGGAATATGATCAATCTATCCACGGTTATCTCCAGTAACATTAAAATTACTTGGACAGGAGATACGCACACCTCATGTAAACGCAACAAGCTACGCGGAGGTTCGGCGCATTCTTCGACCAATTACACATCGCAAAACCGAGGTGCGATGTTCCTCCTGGTTGGCTGGCGTCTGTTTAAATACCCTGTCTCTTAACTTCTGTTTACATGTCATGTCAGGAGGAGCACGGACTCAGGTCAAACATCATCGTTTACCCCTCACTACAGAAAAGGTTTGACATCTTTGGTAGTTAGTATGGACCCTCTATATCAATGCTAGGTAGTAGTACTCTCAAATTGTGGTATCACTTTTTCAAGTAGGGGGCCAATTTAAGTTTAAACTAGGGGTCAAATTTTAAAAGGCCCCAATCATGTTGAAATGTATGCCATGTTGTCTGCCAAGTCATAAGGACTCCAAACATGTATAGTTTACACTCTAACGACCATTGGGGGCGGGGCTTTCCGGTGCTTTGGAGTTAGAGGGAATAATGGACCTAAAAATGGTAAAAAAAGGTCAATTTCTATTTGTACAGGGCCAAAATAAGTAAGAAGTTGCTCCAATTTGGCAAAAAATTGAAAAAGTTTGTTCATCTAGCTTAATGTGTCAAAATAAGGATAGTTTGTACCATCCACAATGCATAGAATCATGTTAGCGACAAAATAGGTCATAGAGCAAACATAATCCAATGGTGTAAACCTTCTTTGACCCTATCGTCGGGAGAACACATTGAACATAATCACAAAAATTAACTTTTTGGGGGAGACCTCTTACCTAAGGGCCATAATTGCAAACATTTAAAATATAATCTGATTAACCTTTTTATGTTGGCCCTCTGGAAAATGAGATTGATTTGTTTTTTTACCATTTTTAGTCATTTTTACCCTGATAACTCCAACCAAAACCAATGGTGTATGTGGTTTTACAAACTATACATTTTTGGAATTCTTTTGATAGAGGACAAATTGGGACAATCTCAACTATTGCAGCATTTTAAAAATTTGACCCGTGTAAACTTAAATTGGCCCCTATTGAAAAAAGTGATACCACAAGTTTGAGGTACTAACTACCTAGGCATTGATGTTTAGAGGGTCCATAATAAACTACCAAGGTTTAAACCTTTCTCTATTGAGGGGGTGAACGAATTTCCTTTAAAATAAGGCCCTATGATATTCTGCTCCTTGCTCTATCTCTTTATTTCCGTTTTCATTGTCCTTCTTTTTATTTTAGTTTTTCATGTATGTCTCGTTATTTACGTTTACAATTCCGTTCTTTATTTACGTTTACATGTCCCGGCCTCTTACAAATATTTCCAGTGCCTGTCTTGTACTTCTGTTTACCATTCCCTCTCTATTTTTGTTTAAACATGCTCTGTCTCTTTACGTCTGTTTATATGCCCTGTCTCTTTACTTTTATACATGCCTATGGTCTCATTATTCGGTACACTGCACTTGTCTCTATTTATGTTTCATGTCCCTGTCTCTGTACGTTCTTTAGGTTCAGGTTAGGTTCAGGTTTATTTCCATCTCATTGCAACATACATAAATATAAAATATTGTTAACAAATATCAAATATGAACATGCAATTTAATAGGAACAAAAGATGATTTAGATATAAATAAATATTTCAAATGCAAGAGATGTGGATGGCACTTAAAACACAGGGCGTGTAATTAGTGGCACCCATGGTAAGTACACATAAACAACATAAATTCATTGAAATTAGTTGAAACAAAAGGTTATAAACATACACATCATAATTAAAACCACGGGGAGGAAGGAAAAAATCAGGGTGATGACCAACATTACAATATTAGGATTTGGCCAAAAAAAAAAAAAAAATAGAGGAAAAAACAGTTAAATAAATAATAAGTCTGATGCATAAATGAATAAGTATTGGACAAGCCCTGTCTCTTTAATTTATGTTGTACATGCCCTGTCTCTTTATTTCTGTACAAATGCTTTGTTTCTGTATTTCTGTTACATGTCATGTCTCTTTATGTTTGTTTACATGCCGTATCTTTATTTCTGTTTTACGCATGTCTTGTATTTATGTTTTGTACATGCCCCAGTCTTATTTATTTCTGTACAAGCCCGTCTCTTTATTTCTGTTTATCATGCCCGGTTCTTTTATGTCTGTTTACAGCCATGTCTCTTATTTCTGTTTACATGTCCTGTCTCTTTATTTCTGTTTACTTGCCTTGCTATGTACTTCTTTTTACGGCCCTGTCTCTTATTTATGTTTACATGCCCTGTCTCTTTATTTCTGTACATGCCCTCGTTTCTTGTAACTTTTTTACATGAATGTCTCTTTTAGTTCTGTTTACATGCATGTCTCTTTTTTTTCTGTTTACATGCCCTGTCTCTTTATTTCTGTACATGCCTTGTCTCTGTTCTTCTGTACATTTCTCTCTTTATTTCTGTTTACATGCCCTGTTTCTTTACTTCTATTTACATGCTTCGGCTTTACCTTCATCATTATGAATTACGATATGAAAATTATAGTGCAAATCAGACACATTTAAAATGATTAATTCATATTAAGTATAGTTCTCAGTGCTAATCATGCATTTAGCTATACTGAAAGCTGCAGCTAAGGACAATCTAGTTTGAAGCTAAGGATTTTCCAGCTAAGCGTGATATGGACTAAATAAGGGGATTTACTTTATTATAAGATTTACTGAAATTTAACCAAGACTTTACTCCACAAGGGTATAAGTACCTTATGAGTCAAATATTTTCAGGGAAATCAAGCCCCAAAACAGAGAAAATCTGGTCTATGGTGGTGGTGTGATGGGGGCAGCCAGCGGCGACGAGTGACGCGACGACAAAGATGACGACGATGATGGTGGTGACGACGACGTGATTAGATGATGATGGGACATAGATGGTGATAACAATTAAGCAATAATTTGGGGAGTAGTGATCTTTATCTCATTTGCTTGTCAACGAAATAAGTATCATAGGGAATTCGAGGATAAGGAAAGGATTAATTGCCGAGTTAATTGGTAAAATTAAAGTCAAACCCGTCCAAGCATACAGAGACAGGGTTCTATGTAATGACTCTCCCCTGTACAAGTATAAACACTATTACAAGTGGGTACCCAAAACAAGCGAAGTCGTAAACACAATAGCAGACATTTTTATGGCCATACGAATTTCTCTCTCTGATCTGGGGTTTGAACTGTTGTCCTTGGCGCCATTATGGCCAAGCATTGATATTGAATATAAAGAAAGCCGCGATAAGAATGAAGGAATTAGCTTTTTTCCGATAATACCCCGATATTGAAAAATATGTAGCTAACTGGAACCTACGATTGTGGAGTTGCAAACGTTGGTGTATGCCAATTTTTTGGCCTGTTTACCGTACGAAAGGTTATTAAAACTCCCGCATAAACCTCTGTAAAATATATGTTATTAATCTCGAGTTACAACAGGACTGATACTAGATACAGTTAGAGGTCTTCTTGCCATTGGAATCCCCACACAAACTTCAGAAACTTAAAGCCATCAGGGAAAATGCCCAGACATAATAAAGGGTAGCTTTTAGAATGACTAAGTATGAGACCAATTTAACCAAATCAATGAAACTCGCAGAGCTGGCAGATTTCGATGTCAAAGGATGATACTAAAAGGAATGGCCAACCTTGAAACCTGTCGATGGTGATAATGTACTCAGAAGATAGACAATTCACTTGATATATCGATAAAATACCAGCGATCTGCAGAAAGGGCCTTTCCGACCACACCTTCCGAATAAGATGGAAATTAACTCGGGTAATAGCATCAGCATAGCCAACACACATCATATTGCTCATCAGAAAATCGGACAGTGAAAGTTGTGATTAAGAATTGAATGCACTTCGTTGGATTTTTTCTTACGAGTACGGGAAGATAAACTACTAACACCATTTGCCAAAATGCCGCAAATATACAAGAATCCACATAGAAAATTCTAAGTGAAAATGTCCTTAAAACATCGATTACAGGTTAGATAAATAGGTCGGGATTTTATGGAGGCAATGGCGTAGTCTGTGCAGAAGCAAACGTTGCACTTGATCTGCTAGTATGGTTGAGTTACTCAAGACCCAAAGAACGATGATTTTAGAACAAGAAACTAGAGGGTTCGATCTTAAATCTATTGTTTTGATTTTTTTGTACGTACTCATATATTACTCCCAAGTTTTGAATTGAGTTTTGAGATATATTGACAAATTCCAGGTGACTGAAACGTGGGTTTTTTTCAAAAACATTAGGTGGGAGCGTTAAGTAGTTTGTTTTTGCTGCATGTAGAGGCATGAAGCTTGGACAAGCCAGAAAATGAACAAAACTAACACTAGCAACTGGTTGTTCGATATATCAAGAGTAGTATGGAGCTTACTTTGATTAACGAATACCCCAGATTGCAGACCGTTAACCAAAATTATTGCCCAGGAAAATATTCCAAACTAACCAGGCTTCATTATATCAAACTGGTAGGTTCCTTCTACGATTGTCCTTTAATAAAGTAACGTGAGCTTATTATAGATGCGAAAGCGTTTGCATTTAGAATAGGCAATTGATTGTGGATTCAAATTCAAGAACGCATAAATTCGAAGGTATCATAGAATGTGGTTTAAAGTCTGCCAACGTTATTAGAAAATGTAAATATCTATCGCGAATGTGATTGGGAAATGCTTAAAATGGTCTCCATGTTAAAGAATGCCGTTTGTGTTACTAATATAACAACTGCAACGTGGCAGTTCCTAAAATGTCTCTAATTGCAGTGATTATCGATTGTTGCATTAGATGATTTTAAATAACTAACCACCTTCACTGAATACTCCATATGAGTAGTGATGTCAAGCGAGTGTTTGCAGGAAAATCTGCACATTTAAACAGTACCATATCAAATACGCCAGATGGCATTAATGTAAGTTGTGTCATTAAGGATACAACTTTCTTATCCAAACGGATCCATTAAATACTTCATGTGACAAGGAATTAAGATGGTTATTACTGAGCTCAAGCAAAACTAACCTCGGTTCATTCCACTCTAACTGCCTCGGAATGTAAGAATGTCAAGGGTTGTACTACATTGACGAGAGTCAATTCAAAAAAGGTCATAAAGACCCGATTTGGTAAATAGGTAAGAGTGTTCCGTTGAAGGTAAAATTTGCGTAAGTTTAGTTCTAATCATTCAACACGTCCCAGCTGGGAGGGACGTAAGCAGGTTGTTACCGCCGGCCAAGCCATCTCAGGGGCCGTCAGAGCCTACTGGACGTATCATTAGGCAATGATACAAGTGATTGATGTTATTGAGGTTAATGGATATACCTTTGTAGTCTACTAAAGCTGACTTTGGGAATTTGTACAGGACGTTGTAAACTTGAAGTTCATGATTCTCAATAAATAATTCATTAAAATATCCAAACTTGCCGTTAACATTAAGACGACCAATTTTTGTGATTTTAAACATAATATAGTAACAGAGCAGACATTAAATATCAAGTATGCAAAAAATTAATGACACAAACATTACTAAATTCAATCCACTAAATTTTTTTAAGGCCCTACTTTATGATCACAATCTATCTGGTCCATCTCATACCAACTATTTGCAAAAATTATTTTCAAAATATACTGGATTTAGGAAGAAAAATCAAACCTTTTCTCTTCGCCGTTAAAACTCTCTTAAGAAAGACATTATACTTCTCATTGTTTTACCATATCTCTCCTACTGCGCTTTACTTGCTGATATTAATCAATTCCACTCTGATTCCATTTTTCTACGTTTCAAAAGAAATTGTTAGTACTTACAGATCCTTTGGCTTGCTCATACGGATCCACATTTTTAGTGCCCTCAATACCTTGAAAATTTACATTTTCTAAACTTCAACTAGTAAAAGCATTCATGTAGCATTTGAAATTATAATCTTTTGCCTGATGACTTATAACTGGCAAATTTTATTAATGTTGCTACTCTTACACATCCCTATGCAAACGCGCAAGTTCACGTCCCCTTTATTACACTACCAAATACTAACTGGTGCCAAAATACCATAAAAACCCAAGGCCCACTGCTTTGGATTCCTGCTTCAACTGATTTGAAAAAACGCTACTTCATGGCTCTTAAATCTAATATGAAAAAAATGCTCCTTGGTTATTTACCCCAAATCCATCTCCTTGATCCATCATTGCTTCATTCCTACATGTCATCATTTCATATTTTTTATCTAGCTGGTCTCTTCCTCTATTATAAGTCGTCTCCTTAGATTTTATTTTTTTCATTTCTGCACCCTTAATTTCTTTAGTTTGAACTATATACTAATCATTTTATTTGGTTTCAAACAAGTTGTTATATTTCTTCCTTGTCTATTTTGATAGTAGTTTAAGTAACCTTGTTTGAGGTCGCTTGCGCTTGCAACGCTCTCTGTTATGCAGTGTCCTCCGTCCGTCCCTCTTGCATTTATATCTCATGATAACTATTACTCACGCATATAATTACTTATCAATTAAAAACAAATTATACTGTAATATATAGAATAAGCATTATAAATTAATTAAATATCCTATGATATTAACTTGTACCCATGTCTGCCTTGATGTTGATAAAAAAAAAAAGTAAATATGAATAGAAAGTCTGAATATATAACAATTAAAGTCTGACTCAGAGATTTCGAATATTAGTTTTTGGTGTAATATGACAAAATAGTCAACTAGAACTAAAGATAGTAACCTAGAAAGGCCACAATTCCCGGAAGTTGAATATCAGATTTTTCGTTTTGATGCAGTAAACATTTATGTGTATACTAACGGTCCCATAAGATCCTGTGTATTACAAATTAGAATCCGGATCCGGAATTTTATAACAAAGTTGTGATTTTGTAATGAAGGAATTCGATCGATTTAAGCTTAGCAATTTGCACAGCAAGATGGTATTATATGGACAGTCAGTAGTACATGCAAAAACACAATTCTGTTTGTGAAATTGAGGGCGCCCCTCCTCAGGAAATCCTCTGAGTCGGCCTTTAAGCAATAATTGTGGTATTAGTGCTTTTATTTATTTTATCTCATTTCTTGTCAAGATAATCAGAATATAGCGGCTATTAGAGTATAAAGGAAAGGAATTATTGCCGAGTTATTGGTAGAAATTAAAGCACCGTCCAAGATAAATAGCAGGGTCTATTGTAAGTACTCTACCCTGTACAAGTATACATACTATGTGACAAGTGGTAACCCAACAATGTCTGGAAGTGACTGTACCACAATAGCAACATTTTTATGGCACATACGAATTTCTCTCTTCGATCTGGGGTGTTGACCTGCTTTCTGTCGACATTAACGGCAGCAGTTGAATATTGAATTAAAGACCAAGCGATAAAATGGAAGGAAATTAGATTGAATTTCCGATAAATACGATTATTGAAAATATGTATCTCCACTGGTAACCTACGATTGTGGATGTTGCAACGTTGGGTATGCCAATTTTTGCCTGTTTACAGTACGAAAGCCTATTAAAACTCCCGCATAAACTCTTGTAAAAATTGTATGAACTCGAGTTCAACCAGGACTGATACTAGATAGTTAGAGGTCTTCTTGCCATTGGAATTCCCCACACAAACTTCAGAAACTTCAAACACATCAGGGAAAATTCCAGACATCATAACGGGTGGTTAGACTCCTAAGTATGAGACCAATTAACCAAATCAATGATTGAACGCAGGAGCTTGGCAGATTTCGATGTATGTCAAGCGATGAGTACTAAAAGGTATTTACAACCTTGAACCTGCGATGTGATTAATGTTTTGTTAATCAGAAAGATAGACACTTCACTTGATAATATCGATAACATACCAGCGATCTTGCAGACAGGTCCTTCCGCAACTCAGAATAAATAGATGGAAAATTATCGGCAGTGTAATATGCATCAGCATAGCCAACAACATCATATTGCTCCCATCAGAAAAAATCGGACAGTGAAGTTGTGATTATAAGAATTGACTGAACTTCGTTGGATCGTTACGAGTCACGGCGAAGATAAACTACTAACCCCATGGCAAAATGCCGCAAATATACAAGAATCCACATAGAAATTCTAAGTGAAGATGTCCTTTAAAACATTCGATTACAGGTTAGATAAATAGGTCTGGGATTTTTATGGAGGCAATTCTATTCTGTGCAAAGCAACACGTTGCACTTTGATCTGCTGTATGGTGAGTTATCAGACCAAAGAACGATGATTTTAGAACAAGAAAATCGAGGGTTCGATCTTAAATCTATGTTTGATGTACGTACTCAGATTATTACTTCCCAAGTTTGAATTGAGTTTTTGAGATCTTTGACAAATTCCAGGTGTGACTGAAATTGTCAAACACATTAGTTGGGAGAGTAATAGTAGTTTGTTTTGCTGCATTAGAGGTATTGAAGCCTGGACAAGCCAGGGGAGGAAAACAGAGAGAAATGAACCAAACCTAACACCTTAGCAACTGTTGTTAGATATATCAAGTAGTATGGAGATTACTGTGATTAACGAATACCCCAGATTGCCGAACCAGTTAACAAATATTGGCTTCAAGGGCAAATATTTCCCCCCAACTCACCAATGGCTTAATTATATCAACTGGTAGGCTTCCTTATACTATTGTCTCATTTAAATAAAGTAAACGTCGTAGCTTATTCATAGATGCGAAAGCGTTTGCATTTAGAATAGGCAATTTATTGTGATTCAAATCAAGAACGAATAAATTCGAAGAGTATCCATCGAAATAGATGGTGGTAAGTCTGCAAAACTTATTAGAAATATTTAAATATATCATCGCGAATGTTGATTGGGAAATGCGAATATGGTTCATTGTTAAAATTGCAGTTTTTGTTGTTACTAATATCAACCACTGCCCAACGCTGGCAGTTCACTAAAATGTCTAAATTGCAGTGATTCTAGATTGTTGTCATTAAGATTGATCTTAAATAACTTAACACATTCACTGAATACTCCATATGGTAGTGATGTCAAGCGATTGTTTTGCAGGAAAATCTGCATCAATCTTAACAGACCATCAAATACGCCAGATGGCATTAATGTAAGCTTGTTGTCATTAAGATACAACTCTCTTATCCAAACGGATCCATTAAATACTTCATGTGACAAGGAATTAAGATGGTTATTACTGAGCTCAAGCAAAACTAACCTCGTCATTCCACTAAACTGCCTCGAATGTAAGAATGTCAATTGGTTGTTACTTACATTGAGATGGGTCAATTCAAAAGATCATTAAAGACCCGATTTGGTAAATAGGTAAGAGTGTTCCGTTGAAGGTATAAATTTCGTAAGTTATCTAATCCATTCAACACTCCAGCTGGGAGGGACGTAAGCAGGTTGTTACCGAGGCCAAGCCACTCAAGGGCCGTCAAGCCACTGAACGTATCATTAGGCAATGATACGAAGTGATTGTTATTCAGGTTAATGGATATTACCTTTGTAAGTCTACTAAAAGCTGACTTGGGAATTTGTACCAGGACGTTGTATTGAAGTTCAATGCTTCTCAAATTAAATAATTCATTAAATATCTCCATTGGTAAAATGTTAAGTTCGTTATTTCCAAGATAGAGGGTCTGCAATTCCGAAAGTCCTCTAAATACTCCAGTTCGGAGAAAGACTAGTTTGTTATTATTAACATGCAGCATATGCAATCGCGTCAGCTGACTGAATACGCCCTCTGGGAGGGTGGTCAGATTGTTATTTTTGAGATAGAGTAACTGTAACGAAAACAATTCACTAAATACCTTCGTGGGCAGCGACGTCAGACGGTTGTTATGAAGAAAAGAGTCCAATCAATTCCACTAGACCACTAAAATCTCCCGTTCTCAAGGATATTAGACTATTGTGGTTAATGTAAAGCCACTCTAACCGGACTGATTCATTAAACACTCGAAATGGCAAGTATTGTAATTGATTATCACTGAAGTCAACCCATCTCAGCTCTAAGAGTCCCACAAATATCGAAGTTGACAAGACTGTAAGGTTGTTTTCCTGGAGAAAATACATATTTAAGCTGAGCAGATTCATTGAACAATCCAGTTGGCAAGACTGCTAACTGATTACTAGAGAGATCGACCGATTTCACCTCCAAAAGGCCACTGAACACTCCAATTGATAAAGAAGCTATACGGTTCCTTTCCAGATGTAGCACTTGTAACTGAACAGAATCTCTAAGAAACCCAGTTGTTAATGCTTCTAGTTGATTGTTATCAAGTTGAAGCTTTCTTAACACCGGCAATCCTCGAAACACCCCATCTGGTAAAGACTTTAAACTGTTGTACTGAAGAGACAACCATTGCAACCGAACAAAGCCATGAAAAAGCCTGATGTGCATGAATGCCAGTTGATTGTACATAAGGTCCACCTCTTCTAACTCTACCAAATCACCAAACACTTCATCAGCAAGGGATGTCAACTCGTTAGAATCGAGGTAGAGCCATTTTAACGCTCGTAGCCCACTAAACACTCCAATTGTTAGAACAGTTAGATGGTTGTATCTGAGATTAAGCACTTCTAATTCAATCAGGTCACCAAATGCCCCTATCGGTAACAATGTTAACTGGTTGTTATTCAAGAAGAGTTTTTTCAACTCATTCAGACCCTTAAACACAGGAGAAGATAAAGATTTCAGCTTGTTGTGTTGCAAGTCGATTATCGCTAGTTTATTCAATTCACTAAATATTTCATCAGGAAGATTTATCAACTGGTTCCACTGCAGATTAATATTTTTAAGCCTAAATAGCCACAGTTTCCAGAAAGCATCATAGGAGATATAACCTATGCTTTTTCCTGAAAAGTCTAAGCTCACGATGTTGACACCATAAACTAAAAGGGTAACGGACCGACGATCACCACACACACTTGTCCAATTTCTATAACCAAGAGTACAAGTACACTTGTAGGGACATCTGACATCAAAAACTGAGCTTTCCCAATTTGTCTGAATTAGCTCCACCATGTCAAATTCGGAAATATTGCATCCATAAAGATCACTTTCTCTGGATAACGATCCATTAATGCTTCTCTCAGAACAGTTGGGAAAAGAAACGTTTGTAACGCCAAGTTTTAAGTTTATATCAACATTCTTGAAATGAAGTATATACTCTTCCGATGAGAAATATACGAAGCACGGTGGAGAACCCACAGGCAACAATACATATTTTTGTAAACACTTTACGCCGGATGTTTTAACGTTTTCAAAATATATGTAAGATAGGGGACCATTTTCATTTGACTCTAATTTAATATATGTGGCATTCCCTTTCCTTATATTTAAAACGGTCACGCTGCAGTAAACATTTATTTCGTTTGTACTATTTGATGTAAGTAAAACATCATTTGAATCGATATTTATGTGGGTAGTTTTGCATACATCTAGTGGCATCTCTGCTAAGGCCATGTAAAGTTGAACATGTCCAAGGACCAGAAAAAACTTATATCCAATGAAAGCCATATTGTTACGTAACCTTTAATCACTTTTACATAGTTGTTTTCTTACACCAGAACTTTGGTTAAGGTAGCAAAAGCACTGGTTTACACGTTGTATTTACTTGTGTATATTATGCAACGTACCATTGGCCCAGTTGTGTTTATTGCTGTAACTATTGCCTTCTGTCTGGGATTGAATTTCATTGATGATAACAACAGACTGTGAAAATAAGAACGGAAAAAATGTGGAATTATCATCAGAAATTCTAAATATGAAAGTGCCCATAGCAAAAATGTAAACAATTAAAACACAACAAGTAAAACTTGCACGTTCTCTATCTAATGACATCAGTATGAGTCCTTGTAATGGCACATTTTCACCAAATTTTGAAATTCTTCAATTTGCTCGCAAATGATAGTCTAGGCCATTGGAAGAATGGAGATATATTTTAACTTTAATCAACACATGTGTCTATTACATGAATATCACAGCCTCGTACTCATTGATATTAAAACCACAAAGGGTGCATGCCGTGGGAATCAACTCCGGCGTGTGTTTTCTTGTGTTAAACGCCATTTCCATCTTCTCCTGAATAAATGTCGCCGGAGTCATTTAATTATAAAATCGTTCTGTTTACCCATAAGGACGCTGATTTGGTCTTATAATTTCAGGTGAGGGTGTGAGGGTTAATGTAATAAAAGCTTTTAAACCATGCAAAAATATCAATTTTGAAAAATCTTGAGGGCGCAAATGTGGCCTATGGGGCCGTGGGAAATAAGCATTTGCTTATAAGACAAAACCGCAAGAGAGGGCAAATTTTTGAAATGTGCCAGTGTGTCTTTAAAACTATATACGTCCTTAAATCGGCACTGGCACGTTTTCAGAAATTATCAAATTTCTTCAAAAAATTTGCTCGCAAATGATAGTCTTGGCCATTGGAAGAATAGAGATATATTTTACACATAAAAATAACATGCCCCAAAACAGATTAATAAGAGGCTAAAGACATCCAGGGAAGAGGCTAAAGACATCCAGGGAATTTGCAGGCTAACTCCTAAGTTTGCCGTAACTTTAATCAACAAATGTGTCTATATTGCATGAATATCATAGACTCGTACTCATTGATATTAAAACAACAAAGGTCACAGACCGGTCAACCAAGGTGCATGCCGTGAGAATCAACTCTTGCGTGTGTTTTCTTGTGTTACAAGCCATTTCCGCGTCGTCTGCTGAATTAAAGGGGCATTTCGTGATCCACAGCCATTACCTCAAAAAAGTTGAGATTTTTATATCATCTGAACCGTTAGCCTTAGTAATCTATGTGTATCAAATCTTAAGTGCAAATTCGGTCGTATCTGCAAGAAATTCGCAATTTTGTAAAGCACGGTGGCCTATGGGGCCGTGGGAAATAAGCATTTGCACATTCTGGAGTTTTGTTAAAAAATTAAGACAGGCCAACATGGGCATTCCGGCTCTCAGAAAACAGGGTCAACTTGTTTCAGATGATATCGGCAAGGCCGAAATATTAAATGATCAGTTTGAGGCCGTTTTCACGACAGAAAAGCCTATGGACAATTTGCCTAGTTTCACAAAGTCTTACCCTATCATGCCTGATATTCAAATCTCCTTGGACGGAGTCGTCAAGTTATTAAATGAATTACAGGAGAATAAAGCACCAGGACCAGATAGGATACCAGCTAAGATTTTAAAAATGTGTGCAGAGGAAATTTCTCCAGCCTTAACTCATATATTCAACAAAAGTATGCATACAGGAGAACTGCCTAGAGACTGGCTGACAGCCAATATTTCGCCCATCCACAAAAAAGGTGATAGAGCAGACGCATCTAACTATAGACCAGTATCATTGACGCCGATTTGTTGCAAAATGTTCGAACACATATTACATAGCAGTATCATGCGCCATTTTGACAAGCATAAAATCTAAATCATCGTCAACATGGCTTCCGTTCCAAACACTCATTGGAGTCCAGCTAATCCTAACCATACATGACCTGGCTAAATCAATTGATGTCGCCCCTTTGGACATGATCATAGGGATTCAAAGGCGGTTCGACACTTGGGTACCACAACATAATAGGCTCTTATATAAACTTCATTTCATATGGCATTTGTGGAAACACCCCAAATGGAATTTCAAATTTTCTCACTAAGCGTACTAAGAGGGTGTTTTCAACGGAGAGAATTCAAAAGTGGGTTCCAGTAAAAATTCTGGTGTGTCCCACAGGGTACTGGTCTGGGCCCCTACTATTCTTGAGTCTATTTAATGATCTCCCTGATAACATTCATCTGAGGCTCCTATTATTCGCAGAATGACTGCGTTCTATGACAGACCCATAAAAAACAATACAGACACCAAACAATTACAGGCGACCTGACCCACTCTCACACAATGGCAAAATACATGGCAATGCCATTGTAATGCAAAAAATGCTTTGTATTAAAGATATTTCACATGCCAAAAAAAGGTAGCATTACACAGTATGACCCTAGGTCAGTCAGTTCTCCAAGAAGTTTAAATCACATTCCTATTTAGGAGTTTAGTATTCCATGATTTGAAATGGTCTGACCATATTAATACCATTACTTCCAGCTCACAGGAGTACTACTGTTGTTATTCGCAGAAACTTTCGCTCATGTCCTACTGAACCCAGTGCAACAGCATACAAATCACTTAGTTCGTCAACTCGAATACACAGAACAGTCTGGGACCCTTATACTGCTGACCTAACTAAAAAACTGGAAAGCGGTGCAAACGCCGTGCTGCACGATTTGTGTGTAGGGATTATAGCCCATTACACGTCGTGTCTCGAATATGCTATAAAAACTCCAATGGGAGCGTAATGGGACACCTTGCAATTGAGAAGAGGAACGGAAAGCAGGCAAGATTGACTATGATGCATAAAATAGTCAACGGTCCGGTTGCATACCGGCGTCAGGAGTTTTTATACAGCCAAACAGCCCATATCGTCATTACGGACTCTAAATCATATAAGACCGCACCCAAAAAAGGATGTTTTAAAAACTCATTACTTCCGCTGTACCATATCCGAAGAAATGGAACTGTCTACGAAAAAACCCTCGTCAATATCCCACAAATGAAGCATTTAAGGAAAGAAGAAGAAACAACCAAGCATCTTAGAAACAAACCTCCGGCACTAACTAACGCTCTAGCGCACTAAACTTAACCTCGCGTTGACCACATCTACCGTCGAGGAGTGCAGGAGTATACCAGTCAAAGTCAAAAACACAAAAACCGCAAGATCGGGGATCAATCAAATTTTGTGAATTAGCTTCTCAAGGATATCTAGTGAATGAATAAAAAGAAGTGTGGATCACGAAATGCCCCTGTAATGTCCCCGGCGACATTATAAAATCGTTTGTTTACCCATAATTAACGCGCTTGATTTGGGCTTATCTTAATCATTTCAGGTGAAGGGCTAATATATCGAAAAACTTTGAAAATAATAATAGCACATATTTTCAAATGTGCTCTTGTCTCTGTAAAAAGTCAATGCACTCATCGAGGAACGTGGCCACCCGGAATAGTTGGTAGATTAGAGGAGCAACCGGTGGCCGCCAGAATCCAATTCCGCGGTTTATAGCGGTTGGCACCGTTGAAGACTCATTACACTATAATCAATTAAATCATGGGCCAAAAGTACCTCAGAAATAGTTTGGAAAGCATACCGTAGTATTGTTTAAGGTGGTAGACAATTGTCATTAAACAGTATTACATACTCCTAACGCTGTCAGTTGTTTCCATTGGGTTTACTAACTCGGCAACAAGTAAAATGTGCCCAAGTTTTTGTTTACCCCCCCCCCCCATAAACACGTAAACGAATATTTTTGTGTTGGGAATCTGAAGGGTGTCTTAGTTAATTACTGCCTCGTTCACTACTTTACTAAATATATCGCTTAGATATTAATCTTGAAATAATAATTGCGAACAGGAAAAAATACACTAATGTTAATGCCTTACCTTCTTTTCAGAATAGACTAAGTAAGTCTGTAAATGATTCTGCTGTTTATCGGATTCTCAAAAATGTCAAATTGCAATTTGAAGCTTAATAAGGTAGGATCACTCCGGCAAAACTGCTTGATTTCCCAACGATAGTAAGAACAGATCATCAACACATATCCACGGCCGGTGCTTGCTAGGCGAATTTCCTGGGCCTCTCAACCAAGGATTTTAGCAGTAAGTTTGACCTGTTGTGACATGCAGTCAGCACAATTTCGTGGGCAGACAAAACGATTATCGGTTCAGTTTCATTGAAAAACAGTCTAAAGGCGGACATATGTCTAGAAATCAAGAGTAGGTTCCGGCCAGAAAGGCCTGTATCGCTTAGCTTTAGCAATGGGCTGCTCCACTGACGCTAAATCAATTGAAATGGGTATTGTGAATCCAATGTATAGCTGAGAGTTGAAGAGAGCAAATGCTGTCAAACGGATTCGAAAAATAAAATAACCGAGTAAATACACATTCTAGAGGGCAGTGAGTTAGTTTGTTTTTATAAACAGGAAAAGGCATTTAAAAGCAAGATATTAATATTACCCGATTGAGGGTAATTATTTATTGAGAATGACGGCTCTTTAAGACTTGAAAATTTTTGTCTATTTAAACCTTTAGATGCATTTGAACTAATGAATATAAAAGGCCTATTTTACTCAACCAAGAAATTGATTCATAAATGAAAGCTATTTTCCATCTTGAATGATTGCCTGTGACTATACAAACTCACTAATGGGCTATACTTCTCTATACACAGATCAGTTGGTTTCGTTTTGTGGTCAGAGGACTTCAGGACTCCAAAGTAAACGTTTTTATCTAGACCTTTCATCAAATCATTTAAATTTTAAAACTGTGAGATAATAAAAGGATTATATTTGTAAATTGATCTATTTGAAAAAATAGAAGGTCCAAGAATGTTTTCTTAACAAACTTAAACAGGAGGTGAGCATTATGATATGAACAGGTGCCATTTTTTATACAAATCAGAACACCAATAATCATTTATTAATTTTAATATCAGCAGTAATCGGACGTGTGGACTGTTTCTGCACCATTTACTGAGAGGTTAATGGCTGAATATTTTTAGCTTCGAGTGCAATGGCCAAAAATCAATACACGCGCGCTCAGTTTGACGACGAAACGGCACAAGCCCCGCTTGGGCGAGTGCCATTATTATATGAGTCTGGTCAAACTGACGCAAGTGCATTATTTTTTTGCCAGTGCACAAAAACTACAAATATACAGATATTAACCTAAATCATAAATATTATTACAATAGACATGTTATAAGAAAATCTGAATACGTCATGAAACCTAATGCAGTAATGTTTCTAACGAAAAGATGCACATACCCTCCCATAAAATGAATCAATCCAAAACGTTCTCAGCACACCGCGTACTCTCATTAACATAAGCACCGTGCAATGACCAATATCAATGTATGATTTTTTAAACATATTTCCCATGTTGGCGGTTCATTATTTACACAGCCAGATTCTTACTCACGGTGTAACCCAGAGCTTAGGCTACTCCAGGTGTACTCTAAGCTTTACTCCAAGGGTACCCTTAATGTATTGATGCAGTACCTACAACTAAGTACTTGCGAAGTACACAAGCCACTGGGTGCATGCTGGTGTAAGAGTTTGTTATACACGTGTATTTTTAGATATGTACTATATGGCGAAGCTTATTTTAAATATGAATAATCACTAACTTCAATAATATTGATCACCTAAGGATGGTAAACTGGGGCTAAAATTTCCTGAAAATTTTCTTAAAATTACATAAAAACTACAATTTGTGGTTTACAATACTGCCACCATTTTTCTAAACAATTTTTTTTTCTCGGTGGTAAAATGTGTCAAACAATTGTACAAGACAACAATATCAACGCTTTAAAATCAGTGCTGGTACTAAGGGTTGTTATGCCCGTGTATTTTTAGGATTTGTATATACTATATGGCGAAGCTTATTTTAAATTTTCTATAGCAAGATGCCCAGATAGCCGAGTGATTGAACCGGAGCGATCACTGAAACCGAGCACTCAATGAACTATGGCGACACGATACAAAGGGTCAGTTGTGATATTCAAAAGTTTAGTTTTAATCATTAGAAGTTGGCAAGATCTGCCTTCTTCTTTAAGAGAACCCGTTTATAACAAATTAATATTACAAATATACTCTATAAAATAAGTATGATCACATTTCGAGTGGTTCATTGAAAAAAAAAAAAAAAACAGAATATATTAATTCATAAAAATGATTACAACATCTGTTGACCACTGTGCTATTGTAAAATAGCGCTTAGTGTAAAAAGTTGTTATGCGATACCACAGGTGTAGGTATAATTATTGTCCGGCGTACTCATAGATCGGAAGAGCAATGGCGAACCCAAATGGGCATCGTTCAGTTGATCTCTTCACGTAACATTAGTTTCACGCTTTATTTGCGTTGGCGTCTATGGAGCCCAGACGGTGGCTCCCGCCGGACTATATCTGCTTTCACCCGGCCGTTTTGGGGTCATACATGCATTAGGAAATACACATTATGAAGCGTACATGTGAAGGTATATGACGCTATGTGCCGTCCGTATCGGCTTAACCATATACATCCCATATACACTAGGGCGAGATTTCACATAGCGCATGGTAAGACAAAATGGTTTTATTCATTTTATAGTATTATGATTACTTTTTGTCCATTGAAACTACTTGATGGTGTCAATAATTATTTTTAGCGTAGAGTGTATAAGTCATTCTTAGTTCAGGTTCTCCTTTAATGCGCGGCGATGATTTGGTTTTATTGTTAAAGAAATACGCTAGAATTCGCCGCGCAATTCCATATTTCGCAGAATGATTATGTGCAGAGGGGGGGGGGGGGGGGGGGGCGGCCAATTGACGATCTTTTTTGTGCAGTTTTACTGTTCTGTTTTCGCTATCTTATTACCTCACTTTTTATACTCCGTGGTTGGGATATAATAATCCCAGATGTCTGGAGAACCTCCTAAATCATTTGTACGAAGCATAATGATATCTCAATTCCAATGTTTGAATGAATCGGATTTTCAGTTGAAGCATTATGCATTGGACCCTCGTCGGGAAAAATGAGGCTGAGTCTGCCTGTCAGTGGGTTATTTTGGTAACTAAAGAGACACTGGCACATTTGAAAGTAGTGCGCTTCTAATTTCAAAACTGATATTTTTGCATGGTTCTAAGCTTTATATACATGAGCCCTCGCCTGAATTATTAACCCAAATCAGCCGCTTATGGGTAAACAGAAAGATTTTATAATTAATTTCGCCGCGACATTAATTCAGCATACGACACGGAAGGCGTGTACACCAAAACACACGCTAGAAGTTGATTCTCACGCAGCACCTTTTTTTTGCCGGTCTGTGACCTTTGTGGTTTAATATCAATGATACGAGTCTGTATAGCCAGATTTGTTGATTAAAGTTACGGCACACTTCAAAGTCAAGCCTTCCAAATTCCCTGGATGTCTTTTTAGCCTCTTATTAATGTTCCCTATCTGTTTTGGGGCATGTTATTTTTATGTGGTAAAATTAATCTCTATGCTTCCCATGCCTAACATCATTTGCGATCAAATTGAAGAAATTTTTCATATTTTTTTAAATGTGCCAGTGCCCGCTTTATCTATTTTAGGATGAGAAGGTCTCACCTATTTACATTCTTTCACACTGGATGTAAGCATAATACTGGTGTCACTTTTAGATACCAAAATCAGACAGAGGTGGCCAGAATCAGTGATCCAACCGCAGAGTCACAATTGAAATGTGCACGGAAGAATATTTAGTAAGTATGAAGAAGTCTCCCAAGTTATTAATTAATTCATGCTCGCAGTTTCTCCGAGCTTCTATAAAATTGCATGTTTATTATCTGTTTATTTGACCTGTTCTTTAAAAACTCCCTCGCCAACCAAGGGTGTTCTTGTGTACTAACGTTCACTACCAATGAAGGTGGGGGGGGTGTTGGTTACCACCACCTGATTTTTTCGTATTAGCGACAAACATCTTGTTTGGTACGTGTGTGAGCTACATATGTCCTTTCTCAAATCAAGTACAAACCTATAAAGTTTTAACAATATGACGTCATAACTGAGCGCTTATGTTTACGCAAATTTACTTAAAATAAGTATTTGCTTACATAAAGTACCATTTTTTGGCAGTTTACACAGTATTCTAGGAAGGTGGCAACCACACCCCCCACCTTCCGACTTTGACGGGACGCCCCTACCTCCCTCAAGGTATACCCTTTTCCAATTTTTGACCGCAAATGATCAACTTACCATAACAAATAAAAGCTTAACATAGATCTTGATTCTTTTGACTTTGCGTTTTTGTGCGACAGGGGATCATCCGTTGGGGGGGGGGGGGAGGGGGTGTAACCACCCCCGTGTTTGTACGCGGGTAAAAAAAGTAAATGGTTTGGGGGTTTTTTGGACTTAGAGATTCATATTGGTGTTTCTTGGGCGCAAAACGTACATTGCCGTAGTTGTAGTTAATAGCGAATCTGGTTTAATGGGTCCTGCGGGTTACTTTATTCTGGGGTCATATCTTAAAAAAATATTGACTCTACCTTTATAAATTTCAGGGACATTAGCTTACAGTTCACCCTCTATTAAAACCTTACAACAAAGAATAAGTAAGCACATGCTGTTCAAAACTTATGGTGCCTGTCACCAAGTGTGCGGTTTTTTGGGGACACACGGTATAATATTTGTCTAACACTTTTTCGGGTTGTATCATTTACTGATTTTCGCGTGCGTTGCATTGAGTTTTCGATTCGTCATAGCAGACGTTTCGCTGTACTGTCACGACCAAAGTTCAATGACTTTGTGTAAATGCCGTGTTTGACAACTGGGTAAATGGAATAATTCTGGGATTTAATGACAGGTGTATGTAATGTTCTATAACAAGAAGCGCAAGTTCTTTGATCGAATCAATTCGGATTTAAGGCCTATTAAGATGAATAGGCGGCTGAACAGTTTATCTTTTGAAGTCAACATTTTGAACCATCTCCTTCTTCTCATCTTCTCTGGTCATAGATCTGGCAAATCATGCATAGGCCCGTCCATTCTAAAGATATGTAAATACCGCTAGCACAGGTCCTGCACGTTAGCCAAATGCGAAGATTTGTACCTCTGTTACATGTCCGATTTTGATTTCTATTTCTGCTCCTAGGTATCTCGTGGCCCCATACATGTTTGTTTTTGTAACATAATCGCCACTCAGTGACATTGTCCCCTGTAACAACGGCCGCCATCTTGTTGTTATGCCGATTGTATTTCTATTCTCTTCTGAAACCGAATCCCTTAAACAGTTTTTTTTTTTTTTGTTGTGGATTAAATTATGAATAATTTCCTTTTATTTTGAATATTTTGTTGTTAAATCATAAGCAAATAAGAATTGCGATGCTAACGTCTCATTTTAAATGTCTAGCTGGATCGAAACATTCCCTGAAATTTGTCTTAGTTGGCAACCATTGTTTCAAACTACCGCGGAAATTTTCCGAACTTTTGACCAATCATAGCGCTAATTATAATCACCCCTTGTCCAAGTCCATCCCATTAATTGTTGGTTTAACCTAACATCCAACGTGTTTACCGTCAAATTAGCCTTTTTATAGATTACTGTTATCAACTTCCCTGTCTGCTGCCCTCTGGCGTTAGAAAAGTTTACTGGTCAAGATGTCTGCCGCCCATGTCAGAGCTAGCTGTCGGAAAGGGTTGTTGACAAACCGTTTTTCTACCGTCGTAGTTTGATATTTACACCTAGAAGTAAGAATTGTTTTTCTGTAAAGTGAAGTACCAATAAACCTAAGTTCCGTTTATATGAGAGAAACGCTGGTCATGATCTAGATTTGGTGTTATAATATCGGCGTGTTACGGAAAATAGGCAACCTGTATCCGACTGTGGTGACTCCTAAATTTTATAGCCTTTTCATGTTAGCGAGCCTACTTCTAGTAGAAAAACTGTGTCATGCTATTAATGTAGAACTTTTAGTTCAAGGCACTCATTCAGTCCCCGCAGATAATAGATACCTGGGAGGGTGAAACTAAGGCTCATATCGATACTGGGACGTAGAAATGTAAAGACACTACAGTGATTTGCTAAATCATTCAAATCGAAAAAATCATCAAAAATATATTGTTGCGTGTATGTAACAGTACAGGTAGCCTAACATACCCTGCAAATGATAAGCCTCATAAGCACCTATAAGGACAGCACCCCCCTCGAGATTTGAGTCAATTACTGTCCGTGTCGGACACTTACTCCACCACTTAATTGATGGAGAATCCGTATTTTGGAACACTGCCCGTTTTTATTCCTTTTGGTCAATTCTACAGCTGGAAAGCTAACTTATGAGATTCTACAGACTTATCCTTCACTTTGTAAGCTATCCTGCAAATTTCAAATATGTTTCAAAATCACTGGATCGTGTCTTTAATTTCTTAGCCTAGGGGTCTAGAAATGGTACCTGTGCATGCAGTCTAAACAAGACCAACATAGCCTACATGTGAGCAGACGCGCGAACGTCACGGCAACATCTTGAGGCTCTGTGCTGTACTAGGAATGTAAAGACGGTGTAGGACTTGGTCCAGATTGATAGATTACGGAAATTTAATGTAAGATTTGACTTCATCCCGCATCACAACATAACATAAATATGACAGATCAAGATTTATTTGATAGAAGTATTGAGAGAAAGTGGAAGGATAATTTATCCCAACATCTTTCAAGCACCACAAGTAAGGGGCCTAAAGCTGCATGCAAAGAAAGCAATACTCTGCTCAATAGAGCTTGAAAAAAACAAGCACTTGATGAAGGAGTTACAATTGTTCAAGAGAGAGAGTGGTGATGATATACCAGCAGATTTGCTATGTTCAGTAGATAGCAGAATTGGCAGTTTATGAAGAAATATAACATAAAAAGATAGATCCATTCCTGACAAAGTACGAGAATGTTTAGAGATACCCAAATGTCCACACCCATGTAGTCCAGATCCACCGCCGCTTGCTCCCTTATACACCTAGACTGCAGCTTCAAGACACAGTAATAAGACTAGTAAACCACAGGTAACATATGCCAGAGCACTAGATCCATAGAGAAAAACACATTAGAACTGGATCCATTCCAATTGGAACCTACAAAACCCTGCCATAAAAACGAAAACAACAATAGAACCCCAACTGCATGTTTGTCTGTGGACAAACAAAGTTGATGTATGATAAAGAACACAAGAAAACAGAAGTACAGCAAGAACCCTAGAACCAGAAGCAGATAAAGATGTTTGAAGAACACAACAAATCAGATTTATTGGCAGTGACCCAGTAAACTGTTTTAAAGAGAAAATCGACTATAGAACCACAACCACCTTGTTCATCTGGTGACACCCAGAAGGTGACCCATGAGACAAGACCCCAAGGCATCACAAATTTGAGCCAATCATATATGCACTTAAGCCACCTGCTCAGATTTTCCCAACCAGCACAGCTACACATTCAGATGTACGCATGCAGAAACACAGCCTGATGAAACGGAAATACTGGATGAAAAGATAGATAGAACAACATCCTATAGCACAACAACAAAGTCTATGGTGTAATTTGAACAAGACATAACCAAAAACAGCACATACACCTCAGGTGCATATAATACGAAACAACCTGTGCAGCATGTGGAGAGAAACCGCAGATGCAACCGTCATCAAAGCTAACAATCAGTTAGTACAAGTCAACCAAGACAGAAAACTGTCAACATCCGCCATCATTCACAGTTTCAACCGAATATCCAAACAACGTCAACCACCAGAACAACACCTGCAATGACTTGACCTACACCTACACATCTGTTAATAAACAACAAATACGTGCATCTTGGCCAACAAAAGATTATGACTTTCAGTGGGGATCCATTGAAGTATCCACCTTTATTAAGTCTTTGAATCTGGCGTGAGGATAAGACCACAGATGACCGAGATAAGTTAAACTACTTATGTCAGTATACCACCAGAGAGGCACAAGGCACTAGTGAGCAGTTGTTTACATTATGTCAGCTTTTAATTTATGCACAAGAAGGGTATGCGAAAGCAAAACAATTGTTAGGAAATAGCGATACGGCAATAGTCACAAAGTTGCGCAAGCGGTGTTAAAGAAAGGCGCGTAATGGTCAGACTTGAAAGAAAAGGTCCAGACAGCCTTAACTAGTTTTTCGCTATTCCTCAGAGAAAGTCTCAACATGATGAACAACATAAGAAGCGATTACGAGCTGAATCACAGCAGCAGCCTTCAACTTCTTGTGAGAAAGGGGTACTACCATACAGACTGAGGAATCTATGGAGGCTAAGGATGTTATTAAATATAGAAGAGGGACAAGTTCGTGAAATTCAATGACCTTTGTTTCCCTTTTAAACAGATTGGTTTCCAACCCATTCTTTGGAACAATAACCAAAATACACAGAGCCACCACAACAGATGATAGTACCAAGAGTGAACAGTCGTACTAAGAGTACCGAGTGGTCCAAAAAGAGGCATTTGCGGACAACAACAAACAATCCAAGACAACAAATAAGACATGTCTGTATTGTGGAAGCAACAGTCAACAATGCATGATAGAATCCGAAATTGTGGAAAACAGACGATAAACAAAACTATTCTGTTTCAAGAACGTTTATCTTTGTGTCTCCAACAGGACACAACAAAGGCGAATTGTCCCTCACTGATTGACAAAGTGTGACACATGTGGAAGGAGCCATCCCACAATCCTCCTGATGAAGACAGAAACCATGGCGAAAGAATAAGCCAGAACAATCAAACTGATACCAATGTGAAAGCAGAAAGTGGGAAGAAACGCAAGTGACACAGGCTGTTGTGGACTTGAATGGCGCACAGTCAACCAACCCACTAATGGCTATTATCCCAGTCGCAATAAAGAGCCAGCGCAGTGATGAGTGTGTACAAACTTATGCGTTCCTGGACAGTGGTTGCGGATCTGTTTTTCATGATCCTAAATATGCGACGCTTTGAAAATTAGAACCACACGGAGGAAGCTATTAATTAGTACATTGAACTCGGAAGAAACAGTAGACCCAAGTTGTTTGACAACCTACAAGTGGGTAGTGTGGATTGTGAGAGCTTTATAGACCTACCTCAGAGTTATGTAAAAGATGGAATACCCTTCACACTCAAAGACAGCCACACAAGAGACCTGCTTGAAGGGAACACATTTGCGTGAAATTCAATTGCCAAGATTTCCTAGTGCACGTAATGGAATACCCAAAGTTTCCCCCCAGCCATAATAATTGGAATGAATGTCCCCGAGGCTACTCTCCCACTAAAGACAGTCACTGGTGAACCAGGAGAGCCTTACGCCATCTTAACCCCACTAGGATGGGTGTGTAGGAATTCTGGAAAGTTGCCGAATTCGAGTTAGTCATGGCACACTTTTTGTCAGGGTAGAACATGAAATCCAGACCAGTAGTGAGAACTTAGAAAATATTTTCAGGGCCTATGTGAACCATGATTTCACTGAGAAACTAATGCTGAAAGAAAGATGTCAGTTGAAGATAAGCGCTTCCTGAAGATCATGGAAGATGGAATTGCACTGAACGATGACCACTACCAAGCACCACTGCCCCTTCAAAATGATTAAGTAACAATGCCAACACCCGTACGCAAGCATCATTTTCGCACAACACCGAAAAGACGTTTGAGTAAGAATGAAGACCTTTATGAGCATACCCCGATTTTCATTAGAAGCTGGAGATGCACGGATATGCGCAGAGAAGGTACCCCGAGATGAGTTGGATAGAAACGACGACGAGTGTGTTACATCCCCTCATCACGCTGTCAGCACCCACATAAATCATCCGTCAGAGGGTCTTCAACTGACCAGTGAGATTTGAAGGCGGTCTCTAATGAACAACTACTCCAAGGGCCCGACTGACCCTTGTCTCTACGGTGGTGTTTTTGCTACGTTGGAGAAAAGGAACAATGGCCATATGGCCGATGTAGAGTCCATGTTTTACAAGTGAAGTAAAACCAAAGCTTGTGCATGCTACGTTTACCTTTGTTTGAAAAATTGGGACACAGATCAAGAAATAACAGACTACCGCATGAACGTGGCATGTTGTTTTGGAGCAACATCATCGCCCAGTGTTGCCAATTATGCATTGAGGAAAGGCCGTAAGAAGACCACCAAGACAAGTATGATCCAGAGGTTGTGAAGTCAGTCCACAACGACTTCTATGTTGAGGACTTTGTGAAGTCGCTGAAAGATGAAAGAAGAGGTTTAAATTACATAGGGAACCAATAAATTGCTTGCTGAAGGAGATTTAACCTAACCAATTCGTGAGCACAGCAGAAAAGTCCTAGGGTCGATATCTGTGCATGACGTGCTCATAAATGCAAGATATCTCTGTGCTGGACGATTCTGCCTACAGAAAGAACTCTAGGCATTCTAGGGAATGTTCAACATTACCCACATTAGGGTTCACGGTGAAAGAGGTGGATCCCAAACCCACAAGAATAACATGTCAGTCATGAGCAAAATCTATGACCCCATTGGACCACTGCTCTATGTAATGGAAGCAAAGAAGATACTGCAGGGACTTTGTAAAGACAAATAGGTTGGGATGAGCCTGTACCCCCAGATCATATGTTGCATTGGCAAAGTGGCTACAAGATCTACCAAAACTTGAAGAGGTGAAAGTTAGAAATGTGTTACCAACCTAAGGGACTTTTGGCAGGTAAGTCGATTCAAACTTCATCACTTTGCCGATGCCAGCCAAGATGGCTATGGTACGGTGTCTTGATCTGCGGTATAAACGAGGACCAGCGAACCAATTGTGCCTTTGTGACAGCAAAGGCAAGAGTAGCACCATTTTTGGGAACAAAACCATCCTAGTAAAAATGGAACTCATGGCTAGCTACTTGCTGTCACAAAATTATCTTTACTTGATGAAAGAGCTAGACATGGATATTGACAAATCTGTATTCTGGACAGATCGCCAACTGTATTAAATACATACACCATGAGAGGAGCTAAGATGTCCTGTCTTGTAATCAATAGAATATCAATTATCAGAGATGGGTCTGAAGTACAACAGTGGTAAGTATGTTCCAACAAAGATGAACCCCGCTGATCATGCTTCAACGCGCTTGCTGCAGAAGAGTTAACCACTAAGTCAGATTGGTTAAATGGACCAGAGTTTCTCAGTCAGCCAGAAGAAGAGTGGCCTCGCACAAAGGAAAACGAATACAAAAAAGATAAATGTATAAGGATTAGAAAAATTGAGATCAGGGAAGCATAAGGGTAGGGAAATAGGAGATGACCGTAGAAAAGGAAGTATATGGCAGAAGACGGTGTGGGGGATGGAAAGAGGGGGGGAGAGCGGGTGGGTAGCGTCGATGAAGGGGCTTGGGGAGGGACGAATAAAGGGTAAGGAAAAGTAAAAGAGAAAAAAGGAGGGGAAAGTAGGTGGGTGTGGGGTGTATGTTGGGTGGAAGATGTAGGATAAGGGAAGAGGGGGGATTGAGCATGATGGAAGAGCGGGGGGAAACGGTGGATAGCTAAGGAGACCGAAACGTGGAGCGTTTCATTCTTTGGAGAGATTAGAGCAGACCAAGTGTGTACGGGATACAAAGGACGAATGCAAGGACGAGAGAGTAGCGGGGAGGTAGAAGTGGGGTTATGCATACGGAGGTAGGGGGGAGGGAAGACTGGAGGAAGATGGGAACAAAATAAAGGAGGAGGCGAGGAGGTAGAAATTGGAGGCTTCACGTAAGGTGTGGGCGATTCGAAGTGGCGGAACTGGGGGTGAAGGGCGAGGTTGCGGAGTGCAAAAAGGAAAAGCCCGGGGTGTGGTGGAACGAGGGTGGTAGCATTACGGGAGGGTTGAGTAATAAGAATGAGGATGGGGGGATATAGGGTCAGTTAAGAGAGAAGGCTGAACAGTAGATGGATGTGAGGTTGGTCCACCTACATAGACAAACAGCAGTGGCAATACAAACCGGAACTAAGCACAGCAGTGTATGCTACACGGCAACAGAATTAATAGCTACAGGCCAATTGATCCACTATTAACAGTGATTGGGTCAAGCTGAAGAGAGCAGTCGCTTGGTGGCTCAGATTCAAGAAGATTTTGTTGAAGAAGTCAAAGAAGACGAACAAGAGAGGTGGTAAGAACCGGAGTCACTACCACAGAAGAACTGATTATGCAGAGAAATTCAGTAATGAGAATTTGTACAACGACACATTTCAGCAAGAGTACCAGTCTTGAAACACCAATGACAAACAAAGTCTAAAGAAGGGATCTCATGGCGATCTGGACCCCAATATGAGTGACGGGCTGTTGCGAAGGTGGAGACTCGCCATGCAACTCATTCCTGAACAAGCCAAACATCAAACCATACTTCCCAAAGATCACCAGTCTCTAATCTGATTATAGACACACAATAAACTCCTGAGGCATAAGGAAGAGAAATGTGTTAGCTGAGCTCAGGCAGAAGTACTGGGTCATAAAAGCAGGGGTGGCCTAAAGAGCATCGTTTCGTAACTGATGTAATATGCAGAAATATCCAATCTACAGCAGGCACACAGAAGATGGCTTATCTTCCCGTCTAATCGCCTCCAAGCAGATGAACCACCATTCACACAAACAGGCGTGAATTATTTGGCCCCTTTTCAATTAGCAGGGCAGAACAGCTATGAAAGCTGTATGGTGTAATCTTTACGTGCTTATCCAGCCGTGCATTTGCATCTGGAAGTAGCGACAAGTTTGGACAGCAGTTCCTGTATAAACGCACTCCGACGCTTCATTAAGTAGGCGGGACCAGTAAAATTGGATCTACTCATATATGGTACCAATTTGGTTGGTGAAATAAGGAACTACAACAAGCATTTCAAGAGTTAGACAAGGATGTCATTCAAAGATTTGCAGCAGATCATGGAATAGGGTTTTAGAGTGACTCAAAAGTCAAAGGTCCATCTAAAGGTCAGTTTGCTTAAACACTGACCCTGGGCAACGGAGGGGCGGAATTTCCCCCTGACGCGCCGGCTTTTACCGGGCGCAGTGGGCTGACCAAACCATTAATCCTGCTACACACGCTATGGAAAGGCAGGTTATAGGAAGGATTTTAAGAAAAGAAGTAGAAGAAACGGGGAAGTAGGTCCACACACAGGATTCTTGGGTCGGGACTTTCCAAAATGTCCACCTTTTGGGAAAGAAATCTGTGCACATATTTCCCGGTAAGGTGGATCTAACCCTCGGGTACTTTTTGAACCTGATACCACAAAGTCGACTTTTCTTCGAATTTTCTCCAAATCTGGAACCTTTAATCGAAAAATCATGAAATTGGACCGTCTTCGTCTTCCCTTTTGTTGTATCAGGTGCGAATACACCAATCGTTTCCGCTTTCTCGCGCCTGGGCCCCGGCCTTGCTAGGGGAAGGAGAAAATGGGTAAAAAGAAAAGAGAAGGTTAAGAGAAATAAGAGTTCTGAGTACGTACGGGTCTCTGTACTCTAAGATAATAGTCTGCAAAAGGTTCAGGAGAACATATCTCTGTCCTCACCTTCTTTGCGTTGAACGTATGTTAACGTAATGCTTTTGATTAGGGAGAGATTTCCCGCCATTCACCATTTTCAATAAAACATTGGTTAGTCAGGGCCTACGCAGGATTTTCTTTTTTTGGGGGGGGGGTTGGGAGGGTCCCGAGGCTTCGAAAAAGTAGACTTTTTGGTAAATGTGATCTAACGCCCCTTAAAATGCTACTTTTTAACTTTTGAACATCTCATCAGCCAAAAGGACTTTTCTAATCAGAATTTCGACAATTTTTTTTTTTTTTTGGATCTTTTTTATAAAAAACCAGCGAAAAGTACCCCCCCCCCTCGTAGGGCCTGTTGTTTTGGGGTACAGGAGGGACAGGGCTGTCTCTTTGGGTCAGATGCCTCCCCTCACAAACAGGTGAGGACGTTTTTTATCTGATTGGAGTATAATTATTCATTTAAACAGGAGCCTATAAAGTCGCTTAATAGTAACATAGTAAAAAAAAAAGAACTCACAAAATAAAGTCAAAACGTATGATGATCATGTTCAAATAAGCGATAGGGAAGGAAATTGCATGGAAATCAAAGGGAAAATCGGTTATATGTGGATTGACCAGTCATCTTATATTTTTGGAAAAGTTAATTAATGATAAGTTGCTAGTTCACCCATTGAACATAACATTTTTAATTACCTGTTCACAGGATGACTTACGGGTCAGTTTAAGGACGCTTTGCTGTAACATTGAAATTGAGGATGAATTGTTGAAAGAGTTCGTCAGACATCTGTAGGCCTAGTATCGCTGGGAAAAATAATTCAGGTTTTCTGGAAGAAGGGACACACCACTGGGCATTGTAAATGTGTGGCACATGCAGTATGCATGAGTAGGCGTTATTTTTCAGAATGTCAGGAAAATACTACAACCAACCACCAACAAGCTAACAAACAACAAAAACAGGAAGAAATCACAAGCAAATTTCTGATTTCTCGCTCTCCTTCCCGTCTTTTTTATTTTGTTTCATTCCTTGGGCCCTCTGATATAGGCCCTCTAAGAATACATGTATGTACCATAATATCACAAGCACGAAAGGAAAAAGCAACTGTACTCTGCTTAATCCATGCACTATCAAAACTTTATAGGTCGCGTAATCGCTAAATGAGAGGTACTAAGTAAAGTCGCGTGCCATTTAATACCAGCTGTTGAGTGTTCGTATCTGTGTTCCCCGGATTAGCATTCATAATTAACCGAGATGTGCGCAAGGTAATGCGTCACGTTACTTGTGAATCAATACTGCTGGGGACAGTTTCCCTACAGATTCGAACTTCTCGGCGGCTACTCCCTAGCTAGTGTTAATTCCAGGAGCCCTGGCAATTCACGTTCTTGGACAAGTTGGTTGGCAGGGCTGTCCAGCTAGTGGGTGTACGATGCAAAGTTCTCAAGTTTTTAGTTTACCATTATCTTTTAACCAAGTGCGCTCTAAACCCAGAGACAGAGCCGAAACTGGGGTACAGTCTACTCACTGGTAGATAAGAACTGTTCTTCTATTATAATTGAATGAGCATACAGAGAATTATACCACTTCATTGGTAGAGAAGATAATTCAGTTGCCCCAACTGCTAATATCAATTACCGTAATGGAAGGTTTAGAAGGTCGTGTACACAATGCGCGATACAATCACTGGTAGAAATCCGAACTGTAAACTGATGTATAATTGGAACGAGCACACAGAGATATAACCACTTCATTGGTAGAGAAGATTAATTCAGTTTCCCCAACTGGGTAATAAAATTAATCTACCAATAATGAAGTTTTAGAAGCCGTACATAAGTGATATACCACTCACTGGTAGATAAGAACTGTTCTTATATAAGGTATAATGAACAGCCTACAGAGAATTATACCACTTTCAATTTGGGAAGAGAAGATAATTCAGTTGTCAACACTGGTATAATATCTACCGTAATGAAGTTTCGATGTATGTTACATATGTTATAACTGTATAATTCGTCCAAACATACACAATATTATACACTTCACTGGTAGAGAGTTTAATTTCAATTTCAATTAATTGCACTACTGGTGTAATACTGCATAAATTCAAATACTACGTACATGAGTGTCCCATCACCACTGGAAGAAGAACGTGAACTTAGTTGCTTATAACTGGTAGAAATATATACAAACACACAAGATTATACCACTTTTCTAGTAGAGAGAGTTTATTCAATTGCAAATGCACTACTGGGTTGTAGCTACATTAATGATGTTGTATACATGACGGACACACTGTATCACTCACTGAGAAACCTGAACTTACGGGTTCTTATAACTGGTATATTAACTACGAAAACATACAACAAGAATATACCACTTTTCTAGTAAAGAGTTTAATTTCCAATTGCACTCAGAACTGGTGTAAGCTAACCTTAATGATGTTTATACATGACTAAAACGACTGTTATCACTCGCTGCAGAAAATGAACTTATTCTTACAACTGTATAATTATACCACCAATACACCAGATTATAGGCATTATCCTATATGGCAGGCAATGATATTAGCTCTGGGTTGCTATTCTTAGTATGTCCAAAGTTTTTGGTCTCAGAAAACCAGAGCAGAGATTTTAGGGCCTACTATGTTTTGTAATCTCAAGGTAATCAAAGGAGTCACTGCCAGATCTTGCCCATGAAATCAGACGACTACTAAAATTGGCGTACCCAACCGGACATATGGTATTGTAGAAGATTTTGCAAAGAACCAATTTCCAATCATCGAGCACTGCCAGAAGCTGAGAACAGATGGCATATTCACAAGCCAGACCGAGGATTTGGATGAAGCCTGTGCGGATGGCAGTAAATTAAGAAGTATTCCAAGTGATCAGAGAGGCAATAGAGGTACCCAACCCAAAAAATGGCTACAGTCGTAAAGTTCGTGAATAAAATCAGAATGTCGATAAAGAATATGGCACAATGGAAGAATAGTGCATAAACCGTCTGCAACAAAGGGAATAATGCTTTCCAAACTCTTGAAAATAAGTTAAATGCGACGTGTTGAAACTAAGAGAGAGGATGGAGTACTAAACACACAATACAGAGACATGAACCGAAAAACAGAACCACGGCAGGGTGTGAACAAAAAAATCGATATAATGTGTACCATTGTGGGGGCTTGGCACCTTCGCGTCCAAGATTTGCCTGGCCCCCAAGTACAAAGATGACGTGCTAAAAGAACGTCTTGTTTGGGTGCGGGGAAAAGGAACTATCGGATCTGGGACACTAAAAGATAACCGAGTTTGAGGGCACAAAAAAAAAAAAAAAAGCAAATCGGTAAACCCTGAGAATGTAGAGATGCCCAATGTTTTTACATATTGATTCACTAATAAAGAGAATGATGTTTTTATTATAAGGCCACATTTCAAGAATTCTTGTCATTCCTTGTAGATACGGTCTTGCGTTACAATTATTAAGACTAGTGTTTACCAAGCTATACCTTCTGAAGATCGCCGCATTATAGAATTAGAAATTACAATGATCGCTGCCGATTCCTGTTTAGGTAAAGTGTTGGTGTCGATTTGATGGTAAAGCTTATGACACCAGGTGTATGTAGCTGACATTATTGATGCAAATTCCTAGGATCATTATTTTCCTAAACGATCACCATATTGTCTGACATATAAGTTAAATTATGAAATGTATTTGACAATTTTCCAAGACCGGCCTATGAAATGACATGAGTGTGCTGTTCAGGTGTTTTAATCTATTGCCTTCCAGAAAGAGAACCACTTATATCTGATTGTTCCTCCAAATAACCCACTAGATGGACATTCTGGGAACCAACTTATGAGTTTATGAGCACCCACAGATCTCCATTTTAAAACCAAAACTCTGGTAACTTCCAGAAGTGATAATCAGTTTAAGAGAATACTGAATGTGACCTACCAGCAATTGTGATACCAAAGGAACAATCATAGCAGAGCTTGGAGCCCCAATATGTGCATTCAATCAAATAGAGGACCACTACGTGTTGTAACTCAGTGGCGTAGGCTCAAAAGCAAGATCAAATTGGTACGTGTTCACCCATGCCAGAACACTTGGTAGAACTGTGGGAAAGATTATACCAGAGCTAATAAAAGTCAACAGGAGAAGGTTGAGAGCTTACTATTGAGACCGAGCGAATTTTTGCCAAATCGCAAAGATGAAACTGATATATAGTCTAGTTTGAGCATCAAATTCAATCGGGCAGTGCAGCCACCAGTTAAGCAACGATACCCCGTAGTTACCAATTCCTCAAGAACCGGAGGAGAAGCGAACACATTGATGTTAATCGAGGCATTGTGAAACTGACTGAAAGCCAAAGTCCTTGGGCATCACCTGTGGTTCGTTTGTTCGCAAAATGAACAATCCTGGCTCTACTTGGTATTGATTCTCGAAACGTCACTGCTTTGAGACAGTGAACCGACTCTACCCGCTTCCCTCGTAATAGACGACTCTCGTGGACGACTTTCGGGAGCGAAGTGTTCCTACTTTGACTTGTTGCAGAGTGGTTACTGGCAGGTAAAGGGCCCATCTGAAGATCGGAGAAAACGGCGTTACTACAAGCCAAGTTTATATTTATTCGAATTCAAGGGTGATTGCCATCGCCTAGCCAATGCTCCAGCACCTTTGAAATGTTGATGGCGCACTGCTAAGGGCCTTCCATGGAAATTCTGCATAGGGTACCTGATGACGTCATAGTTATGCCAGTGAGTTTTGACCAGCTGTTGTGAACGATTGGATGGAAGTTTTTAAAATCGACTGAGATCAGCGGGCCTGAAGTTAAGTCCAAAGAAATGTCATCTGTTTCCAAAAGCAATGCCTATTTGTGCCACGTGGTTTCCGAAGATGGAATATCAACAGATCCTGACAAGATTAGAGCTGTAAAAAGTTTGGCTCATCCGAATGATTCCTCACACCTACGGCAGTTTCCTGGGGAACCTTTCATACTACAGAAATTCACAAAGGTACGCCAAATTGCTAGCCACTGCATGTGCTGAGAAAAAGCGCGCATTCAGCTGGACAGAAATTGCTCAGAGCCTTTGAAGCTCAAGAGTGCCCTGAACCCATCCCCTGTCTTGCGTATCAAAGTGATGGGTTTATTGAAAGGTTCAATAGAAGTTTGTAAGTATTAGCTATTCACTACCCAAACCATAAAGACTGAGATTGCCATTTGTCACACAAACGTAATGATGGCTTTATACCGTCATTATATTTGTTCCACGGCGGAGAAAATTCTGATTCTCACCAAACGAAAAAAGGAATAAATGTTATTCTCTCCCGATAGATTTTGGTGGATGGCTTGCCCCCTGAATAAAGTACTAGAAACAGTAAAGTGACTACCTTCACGAAGTCCATATACCCTATAAGAATTTAGCGTTGTACTTCTATCCTGTAAAGAAGGGGTCTGAGCCTAAAATTACATACAAGATCTTTGGCAATGACCCTACACATGTCATAGAAGGCATTTCAGACATCTTACAGGCTGAACAAGTAGGACTAATACAACCCATAGTTGTGTTCTTGTGATAAACTGAGAAAGTACACAAAGAAGAAGATGTAACCAAAGCTTGTATAGAAAGAAAAAAGAAACGAAAAAACAAAATCATTACTACAACTCACTCAGGTCGTGCCCCCAAGTGGTATGAATAGCAAACTAATTCTATGCTTTTTGTGTGTTTTTGTTTCTTCTGCAGGATACGACCTACATATGAAGGACGGGTAACCCTGGAGGGAACCGCCACCACTATCCTTCAGTGCCAAGACATCCTTCAACCGATCCTAATCCCCGATCCCCCCGAAGGACAATATCCGTGTCCCTTCTGTGGAATACAGTGTAAAACGTGCTTGATTATACAACGCATATTTTGGATGGTCATCAAGACAGACGAGCCATAAAATCAATGGAGATTCCAAATAGGAATATTGTAAATACAGGACAGTAAAAGCGCATTATTGTTACAAACCCAACCTCTGTTCATCCAAATGCCAACTCTGGAGTGGGGGATCGCAGATGATCGTAGGAAGACGGCAAAGAGACCACCGGTCAGCGCCGGTAGATCTGACTGGAAACCGATATCGTGAAGACAAGAGAAGTAGGGAGAACAGGCAGAGGGAAAGCTATTGGTGACCATAAGAAGCATGACCAGAAACCGGCGCAAAGAGCTGACAACGGGAAGGCAGCGGGAGAGAAAGAAGACAAATGGGACAGACGAGTTTCGGGATAAGAAAAAAAGAAAAGCAGCACAGAAAGAAACAAAGGAAAAGACAATGACGAACCAAAACGCACAACGAAGATGAAAGTAAAACTGGACAAGGAGAAAAACAAAAAAATAAAAGACACAGAGAACGCAAAGAAGAACAAAGAAATCAAAAGAAGCAGGTTAATAGTTTGACAAAGAGAAGAACGGCGTGGGAAGGACACAAGAATGCAGTAAGGAAATGGAGCAGCCTTAGACAAGAGAAGAGAAACACGAAGTAACAAGAAGATGGAAGAAAGGGATTCAGCATGGACAAGAGAAGAGAAGCAAGGACAAAAACAAGAGTGAAAGCATAGAGAAGAAGAAATGCAAGTAGGTGGCAATAAAGGTAAACAAGGAACCAGGAGCTGAGGGGAAGAGGAAAGAAAGAAACGTAGTCAGGAAGGAGCAGCAAGATGAACGAAGGAACAAATTTTGGATATAAATAAATACGGGGAAATCAAGAATGATAAGCATGTTCAGAAGGGAAGAAGTGGTAATCCATGGCAAGCCGGACATTACAAAATGCAAAGAAAAGGAGCAGAAGATGATGAGAAAAGTGGAGGGAGGAGTGTTGAGGAGAATTGCAGTCTAATAGCCAAAATCACAAAAAGTCTTATTGGTAGAGGTACACCCGTCCGGCTGACAGACCCTCTCTCGCCCTTCAGAACCATCAGTCATACCACATCAGTAAATCAGACCATACATCCAACAGCTCGTCCAGTATCGCTACCTCCGGCGACAGGTTCCGGACGAATGTAAGTTTCTAGCAGTCAATCCTTAGATCTCCCCTTGCCTTTGGACCTGAGCTTTAAGAAAGCACTATCTCAAAGCCTTACTTCACAATTATCGTCATCGTCGATGTCATCTACTGCTTCACCAATTTATATAAGTTCAGGTGGGGGAAGCTCCGATGAGAATGAACCAAAGGAAGACCTGACAAAGGAAAATAAAAGAGGTTACAGAAGTGCCAAAGAGGAGCCCTGTAAAAACTGTGACGGAGGAGCTGCAGAGAAAGAGGAAAGAAAAAAGGACATTTTAAAGAGATCCAATGAAACAACACGTGAGGGTGAACCACTGGTAAAGAAAACAGAAGACAGAGGAAGTAGGAGTATTAGAGGTGAAGCCGTCTGCACAGAAGGGAGAGAAAGATGATTTAATGGAACCAGATGAAAACTCTTAATAAAAGCCTGAAACACAAAACAAGCAAAATCAAATCGCGTTAGTAAAGAAACTGATGGATGGTTTGTTTTGGGACTTCTGACGGCCCTGGTACCTTAAGTGGGGTAGTTAATGCTATAGGTTTGGAGCCTATGTAAGAGGCCGGGAGGAAAGTGGAAGAATCTCGTTTGGCAGCCATCGAGATGTGTGATACAGACTTAATTAGGATGCATCACGTTGGGCGCCTACCAGGGGGAGCCATCTGGAGAAAGGCAGTTGAAACAATTGAAGAACCTACAGGAAAGAAGTAGCAAGTATCAATCTGTGAGATTGACGACACTCATCTTCGCTAAAAGAAACAGGAGGAGTAGGGAAACAACATTTGTAATTACAGTGTTTCTGAAGAGGGCAATACCACTTTTGGTGAATGTATTCAGTTGACTAGATCCTGTGCAAATTGTGGCGAATTCTATGGTACGGTCAAAAATAAATAAAAATAAACAACTACACAAAAAATACAAGAAAAGACGTTTTTACGCGTCTGTTTAGATTCTTTTGGATTTGGTTTGGGATAGAGTCATGCTGGAAATGACTGCAAGCCGTCAAAACATGTTGCCTGTGTCTATGATCATCATGCCCTGGAGCACTGTGTAAAAGCATGTATGGCAGATGACACTCTAGTATGTGAAGCTTTCTTGCAATGCATTTGAAATGTTTTATCTCCATACAGCTTGTAATACTCAGTTTCTAATTCCTTTCATAAATGAAGTAACATGGCTGAAATTATGAATATTTCACATTTTGAATATTTTGTTTTATAATCATAAGCAAATAAGAATTTCAATGCTAACTCTTAATTTTTATTGTCTACTGGATCGAAACAATTTCCTAAAATTTGTCTTATGTATGCAACATTGTTTCAAACTACCGTGGAAATTTTACGAACTTTTGGCCAATCATAGCGCTAATTATAATTCACCCCTTGTCCAAAAGGCCAATTACAAGTAATCGTTTGGTTTAACTTAAAGGGGCATTTTGTGATCTCCAACCAATGTCCCCACAACTTACTTTAAAAAAATTGAGATTTTTATATCATCTGAACCGTTAGCCTTAGTAATCCATGTGTACCTATCTTATGTGCAAATTCGGTCGCATCTGTAAGAAATTCGCAATTTTGTATTTTCTGTCCATAAACGGACAGAAATTACAACACAGTGGCCTATGGGACCGTGGAAGCAAGCATTTGCTCATAACACAAAACCGCAAGATTGGGATCAACTAAAATTTTGTGAATAAGCTTTTCTCAAGGATATCTAGTGAACAATGAATAAAACAGAAGGTGCTGAAATCACAAAATGCACCTTTAACCTATCCCCCTTTAGTAAAAGTATATTAATACTAAATACCGTGTTGTTCCTAATAAACACCCCTGCTCTAATAAACGCCCACCTACGATTTTTGGATAAAACAATTCAAGGAAATGAGTTAAGCTTACCTGAATCGCATGATTTAATGGCCAGGACTGTCGTAATTTGTATCATAATCGCTGTTGTCATAAATACTTTCTACAAAGTACAAAGTGCTGTTCGTGGATTTCATGTGTATAACGACATCTGGGCCCCAGTAATCTTTTATGAACTGTGTAAGGTGATTTTTGCGGGGATTTTTGACTTTCTATTTTTGACTGTAATAAACGCCCCCATTTTGAAAAATGCACCGCCCCCGGGCGTTTATTAGGAACAATCGGTATGCCAAGAACAACTAAATTTCGCGGTTCTCGCTTTTCGCGCTCATTATATTCAAGTATAGAAGCTGTGGGCCGCCCCATGACCTTTGACCCGGCACGTGACCTTTTGATCTCATCAACATATGAGGGATCGCATGGGGCACCTATGGACAAACGTTTGGTTCCAATTGAACTTCAAGTTTTTCAATTTAATCAATTTTAACATTTTTAAGCCCATTTTTCAACTTGGACCTCACATGGCCTTTACCTTTCCAACATGACTTTGACCTCGTACCTAGAGGGATCCCATTGGTGCACCTATGACAGAAGTTTGGGTCCAATTGGTTAAACTTTTCAAATGAGGGTCAATTTTAAAAAAAAACTTAATAATTTTGCACACACATCCATACAAACCACACACACATACATACACACGCACAACGGAGTGCTAAGTGGTCCTGCCAGCTCTAGCTGGCAGCCCACAAAAAGGTTTGTCTCAGCTTCCCCCTTGCATCAGGTATAAAAATAGCATCTTCTTTTTTAAGGTTTCAAGAATTATTTTTTTAACAGTCAAAAAAAAAAATTGGCTACAAAGAGGCAAGAAAAAAAGTTGTCTAAAAATGCAATACAAAATACATCAGCCCCGGACCGCATTTGTCAAGTGAACCTGCCGTCATGGTTTGTAAATGATAGGCCTCATATGATCTTGACCTGGCAGTGACTTGACGTTGCCTCAAACAAATGAGGGATCCATATTTCACTATGACTCAAGTTTGGTTCCAATAAGCGAGTTCGATCATTCGGCCCTGCTCTGCGCTACCATAAGCAACAACAATGTTCATATCCTTATTGACCTCCTGTCCCATCCCATAATCCTTGAATTTTATTGGCTGAATGGGTCACGAGTCAATCGGGATATGAACAACAACAGTGCCTGAATTATCGAACTTACTTATTGACTTTCCAACTTTTCAATTGAGGTCAACTTTACTTTCAACTTATCTTACAATGTGACTTTCACATGACCTGTATGTGACCTTTGACCTCATCAGCAATAGGGATTCCATGTGTCATCTATGACTCAGTTTTGTTTTAAAACTATCGTCAGTAGGCAGATATTACAGGCAAATGTTAACCTTTTTTCACATACAGATACAACAACAGACAACATACAGCAACTCAGTGGACAAGTGATCCTTATGTTTTCTTCAATTCCTTAGACAGCACACCACATACCGACAGACACTGCTCAGAATTTGGATTATTTATGTGCCTCCCCTTCACTAGTGCAGGCGACGCAAAAAGGCAGAGCATTTAGGGTCCTTCAGCCTCTGTTTTTGGCCGTATTAACAATCGTGATTGCAAATTGGTGGCAACTTTGCTGGCCTTAAATGTTCAAAATAACGTGCAGATACCTTTGTTAAAGGTAGACTTTTTACACAGCTGTGGATGCAGCCATTGTTTGTAATTGTTCCAACATTGAATTCTTTTTGTGCTGGTTTTTCCCCATACATTACTGGTTTGGTTTTCAAATGGAACTTAAAATGACCAAATGACATAACGCCCCTGTTATGATATAATTCGAGGGTTTAGAGGGCAAAAACGTACTGTAATCAATTATTGGTTTTAAAAAACAATTTAAAAAATATTGATTTTGGGATCAGCTATGACGACAACAAAAATGACGATTCATTATATCTCTGTGCATTTTTTAGATTAAAACCATCAATTTACTGAATTTTCCAAAAAAAAAAAAAAACATGGAATGTGGTTAAAAGTTTCCAAATCAAAATGCACACAGCATACTAGAAACTTTTTTTGCCTGATAAACTTTTTTAATGCTAGATTATTTCAGATGGCCATAGTTCAGGTTATATTTAGGATAGTTTAAAACTGTTCTCATTATAATTAGATACATATATCCATGCTATTACTCATGTCAGGAACATAATGCATGCATCCCATTTTAGAAAGCACACGTGGCGTAACGGATAGTGCAGACTCACGAACATGATCATAAGAACTTGGTAAATTGTGATTTCAAGCCCTGCTGCTTTCAACTTGTTTGTGTCCCTGGGCAAGACGCCTCGGTCGACCCAAGTTAAATCTGGGGAGCTGTTTGGGACTATTATACAATATTGACTGCCTCCATGAGGGAATGGTGTCCAAAATAACTAACTGAGGTGCCTGGAGACTGTGAGCCTCTATTCTCTATTCACCGAGGGAAGGTATTTTGCACCATTTTCAACAAATATAGATCAGTCAAGATTTGTTTTAATATACTATTAAAATATTTCTGTCGTTGAAAACTGGTGCCAAGTCTCTCGAGATAGCTACGCACCAACCAGCAACTCACAGCTAGTCATAATACCAATGCAAGTGAAAAAAAGGTTTCCATAAAATGAATATTTCCCTGTGAAATTGTAAGCTTTTATATGGAACTTTTTTCCCTCCTGTTGGAAATTTTTGGGAACTATTCTCAATATTTAATGGTCACTTGATAATACCACCAATCAATGACAGAACTCAGTGGGCGTACCGGCGGGGGAAGGGGGGTCAGGGTTGCCGTTGCCCCCCTGACGACTTTGCCCGGAACTAAGTTTCAAAAATCATGCTAAATCATCCATTTTTTAGCCCTCTGACCGGGAAAAATTGGCCTTTGACCCCCCCTGAGAGGGAGAATGCCCAAGACGGGGAAATTTGCGCCCTCAGAGCTGGCAGGCCCGTTACGCCACTGACATACAAAAATTTTATGTGTTATAATATATACAATATTATGATCATGAGGGATCTTGGGGAAATCTATTGGTCCTCGAGGTGAACTGGAGGGCGTGGGTACTAGTTTCCCCGAGACCCGACATGGTGGATCGAGGGAAAATGGTACCCCACGCCCTCCAGTTCACCGAAGGGACCAATAGATTCCACAAATATCCAGTAAAAAGATTCAAGTAAATATTTGTTTTATATCCGTCTTGAATATATTTTTTGTTCATTGATTGGTTAAAATTGAAACTGAGCCTGAGGCCTACGTTTAACAAAAATAGGCCTTACCTGTACTGTACTCTGTAGTCTAGGCTAGGCTAGTCATGCACTTGGAGCTTTGACTACCCTATTAGAAGAGGAAAGTAGCTCCACTTTTACGATAGCAACACCTTTCGGTAAATAACTACCTGAGTCCGTACCGAATTTTACTGCATAGCTATTTTTTTGCATAGATAGGCCCTATAGCTCACCTTTGTTCCGTAAACAGCCTGCAGCGTTGAATCAGATCATGGCATTACATAAAATCACCGCGGGATCACCGGTGTTTATTATCCTGACACAACTCCTCGAACCTGACGACATAATAATTATTTTCTTTGGTATTCGCACTATCCGTGCAGCCGGTTTTCCACCGGTGTTATGGCAACTGGGCGCAGCCATGTTGTTGCTACGGTGTCGACGAATAAGCCTCAACAATGCGTCAAATTTCCTTTTAGAGCATTAACTATACGAACGTACACATACGTTGAGAATACAAGAGTCTGTGCATTACCATGCCTACGTCAACAGTCATATGACCACCGAAGAACCGATAGAAACTGATAACCGGGTATCGAGGGCTAGAGGGTAATAGCGCCTATTTCCCTCTGCTTCAGAGGAAATAGGAGTTTATTTCCCTGTGATCTCTCTTTCGCTCTGTTTCTCTCGTCAATAGTTAACTCTTGTTGTCATGTGATGCACTTTTAACCAATCAATGACATGAATATATTCATGAGGGATATAATCAATCTATACTTCCATTTATCTTCCTCTAGTCAGTGACTTCAACGCATTCCACCAGTTGGGGGGGGGGTTTTGCGTGTATATTTTTGGGCACTATCTGCCCTTTTAACGCGAGCGTGTGCGTCTGTCGGGCGCTTTGAATCACCTCAGATTTACTGCTGCAATAAGTATTCACACTGATTCACTGATTCCGAGGAAGATGTAAGCACTATAATACTGTGCTCATAAAAGTGAGATCATATATCCATGCTATTACTCATGTCAGGAACATAATGCATGCATCCCATTTTAGAAAGGCCATGTTATTAACGGATAAGTGCAGGACTCACGAACATGATCATAAAGAAACTGGTAAATTGTGAGTTCAGCCTGCTGTTTCAACGTGTTTGTGGTCCCTGGGCAAGACCGCCTCGTCGACCCAAGTTATGGGGAATATTACAATCTAAGTACGGTTCCAATATATGAGCTATGTGTATCCCTGCTATTATCATGTCAGGAACAAAATGCATGCATCTCCCATTTTAGAGAGTCAACATGTGGAGTAAGGGCTAGAGTCGTCAGGATCACGAGCAATAAGAATTTGTAAACTGATGCTCCAGATATATGCCCGAGTTTTTTCCATTTTGGGACCTTTGACCCCTTAAAGATGGCTCACAATGGAGTGGGGTCCCTGTTGATCTTGTTTTACTTTTCATTGATGCTACAAGATGGCAAGCTTGGATAGGTAATTAAAGCTTCTTATATTTGACCCCTAGTGACTTCCATTTTGAACCTTTGAACCCCATAAGTAAGAGGTTTTTTGCAGTGGTCTTGTGAACATTTGACGCATATCTACTATGTTTGATGAGTTATAGCTTTTTCTGCATAATATTAGCGCATTTGGATATCTTACATATGGGGCCATCAAATCCTGTCATCATGATTGTCCTCGTCCCGTGGATCGGGCATAGTAATGTGAGTTTGGCTCCGCTGCTGTAAACGTGTTTGTGTCCCTGGGCAAGATACTTTTGCCCTATCACCCAAGTGAAATCTGGAGAGCTGTTAAGGAATCATTACCATCTACCTGCTGAATATGGCCATGTGCACTTGGCCAGCAGGCCACCTAATGAACAAAAATGACTATTTCCTGACGGGCGAGTAAAAATCTCATAATAGGAACAGTGCTTATCCCTCGTGGCATAGCTCTATACAAATGTCAGTATTATTTTATTATAGCCCCATCACACGGAATGGTATTCTGAAAGGGTTCTAACTTTCTACCCAAGATTTAAACCAGGGTTAGTCCTACATGATGACCTTTTCTCGTTCATCAAATACTGTAAAAGTTAAATGTAATGGGTGGGAAAATTACTCATGGATGGACTGTTCCGGCCCATCCTTGCAGACTTCTCACACATTCCAAGCACATTTTTAGAGTATGTTTTGGAGGAAAAAGGCCCACTCATGTAGGAACTAACCCTGGTTTAACCCGGTCTAAAGTTAGACTCTCTCCGGCCTTTCAGAATATCCCCACAGAGTTCCCACATTGGGTCTCCTCCCCATATCATGGTGCCTATTGGCACAGGGTCATGTGCATTCTACATCACCATGCACTAAACAAATCAAGCTTAATTTCTTTCTTCATAGCGATTGTTAAAAAACCCATTTCCGAGCATTTTCCTTTGGCAAAAACAACCCAACTGGTTGGCACATCACCCAGCACATGCTGAAGCTTTAGCATTCTAGTTGATTATCGGTGTTCTTTATTCCAATTTCTTTGTTTTCCGTGTTTGTTTTTTTTACCACTGCAGTTCATCTAGTGTGGAAGACCTTGGTGCTATCAATGGACTTTTAGGGGCTAGTACTTTTTTTCGCAAGTATGAGATTTTGCCCACCACTCATGCTCCTAGCCTGGATCAAATGTTTTTGGCAACCGTTCCAGAGCAGAGCATCTGACCACAATATCGAGTAGCGATTTATTCCGCAAATGTTATCAAGGATTAGAATTGTAAAATCTGGAACCACCAATCCTCCTTATCTATTGTTAGGTAGCTGACCTCATGGATACAGCGGTCCCGTTGGGTTTTCGAATCTCGCTACCTGCTTCTTTTAAATGTAATAAAATTAATTCAATTAGTTTTTTCATGTTTAGAGGGGAAAATTCTAAGATCCAAAAAAGATCAGAAAAACCAATAGCTGCCCCTTTGAGGTAGTGAGGGAACCTGCTCCTGGAGCATGGGTGGTGGTCAAAACTACTCTGCGTGCTACTTTTTCTATCAAAGCTGACATCATAATTTTTAGAATCTCCATGCTGTAGGTGCTGTCAGAATTAGCTGTCGACGTTGATGTAGTTGCAGATGACGACTTAATTTCCTTCAGCATGTGTGACCATTATCGACTTCATCACGTAATGTTCTGCAATGAAAACAAGGACAAAATTACGGAGTTGAGTAACAAATTACAAAACCATGGAGATTATTTTAATCAAAATACATCTGATGCACAAAAATGAAAGAAACAACCTTAGTGCTAGCATATGGCACGCGGCTTACTTAAATACTGCAATTAACTTGTGTCATCCCCCAGGCAATATGGCCGCTGAATAGACCTCATATGACCTTTGACCTTGTCCTTGACTTTTTGCACATCATCCCACATATAACGAACCCCTATTTCCCCTTAACCCCAAGTCTGGTTAAATCAGATTTTAACTTTCGATCAGAACGGTTAAACGCTTTCAGCTTTCCTAGAAACCCTATGGGGGTACCGGTTTAGTAGCCGCCGACAACTCGGCCCTGGGACGGTAGTACTGTGTTTACCAGGCTACCAGTAGACGGCCCTCACAGGGAAACCTGACCTGACCTTAACATGAATTGCCCACAACATCGTTTGTGAAATCCCGACCAGTTGAAAGTATTGTACCATCTCCCACCTAATCACCCTAATTCATTCAACCATAGTTATAATTGTATAATATTTCTTATGTACAAGTCTCCTTTAAGACGGACAACTCACCCAATTTTTTCCGACAAATTGGATGTCAGTGAAGCGTAACGTCCTTGCTTCTGTAGACAATACAAGCTGGGAGTAATGTGCATCCAAGATGAGCACACCCGTTATTACCTAATACACAACAAAATGATAATAAGCCAATATTAGTACTCTGGTTCAGATTCAATGGTTCTTATGATACGGTACCTTAAAGGGAGTTGGCTATAGTACATGTGTGCAGGGAATCCGGCTTAGCAAACCATAATAAATAAGCCCAGCTTGAAGAAATAAAATGTCCTGGGCCCACACTTGCAATTTTGTGGGCAGACAGACAATATCGGGTTACAGTTACATTGAAAACCACACGCCTAAGGCGAGACACTTGTCCTAGAAATCAAGGCAAAGGTTTCAAGCCAGAATTGCTAGTCTCACTAGCTTTAGCAACGGTTATCAGCTGCACTGCGCTAAAACAAATGAAACGTGAAGCGAATTTTGGCCTACTTCCATCCCATGTGTCCGAGGGTAGAGCCTTTTCTTAGCCTGTCCTGTGATTGGCTAATTACATTAAAACCCAATTTACATGAAATGACCACTCAAATGCTGTATGATTCTATCCTTACCACATTTGCTGGAAGTCTCGCCTGGTCTCTGCCATCACCATTTTTTATTGCATTAGCAAGAGTTTAAGATATTTAAACAGAATTACCAAAATGTTTTTTAAACGACAATAATACTAGAAAAATTAAACACCAGCAAGTAAAACTGGTATTACCCTCCTGGGTGACAGCAATTGTATAGTTGACAACAAACGCCTTTGACCTGGTCTGAAACTTCTACCCATATTTCATGACACACTCCAGGGTTCTTGCTTGAAAGATATGGAAGGAATGCCCATTTGGGTTTGATACAGGTAGCATTATAATCATCATCATACAGATTTTTATCAAAATGGAATGTTTTGTGGCGGATACTTCAAATCTGTTTCTTTGCAAGATGCCAGACAAACAATTTTGATTACGCGACTATAATTAAAATGTACTTTATACAATAAATTTTGATTGAAAACTACATTGAAAACATAAAAACATCTGCAATGAGAATGGCACAGTAAAAGAATCCTTGATATGTAATACTTGACATTCAATCACCCATCAGCACATTTTGAATGTGGTTTGAAATGCAAAAATGTTAAACACTAACCAATGTATTTGATCACCATACAATTGCCCAAAACCCTGACTTTTTTCAATGAGAGCAATTTACGTAACCAAAATAAAGTGATCTCATCTGATCATAGAACCTTGACCTGAACTTTTTTTCACTAATCTCAGAGTTGTTCCCCAAAGAATTGTTCAACACAGTTGTCATGAAGCCATTAGTGAACATCATAACATGTTTATTTAATAGCTCCAACCTATGCCCCACTCTTTACAGCACACCCGCAGCACTGAGTGGTGGAACAAGTCCCGGATGTAGCGATTGGCACATCAAACGAGACACAAGTAGGCAACGAAATCCCCGGTATCCCCGGTATCCCCGTATGTGCTTTGGGGCCCAAATGGCCCCCTGGTTCGAGGCGACCCAATATTCCCATTCCCACTTTTCTTCCTTCCCCTCTCCCGCTCTTCCTGCACTCTCTTTCCCGGGGACAATCATCTTCTCACAAGCAAGCACAACAAATATAGCTGCAAGCCAAGCAACAAGTTTTAATCAACCGAGTTTTAAGTCATAATCCTCCATTTCATCTCTCAGTTTTTAATTGTCATCATTGAATAACCCCACACCACCAGTGACACCAAGGGTTGTTTCTAGATTTTCTCCGAAAAAACCCCGGCTATTTTTTAATCGGAGGTCACCTACGCTTGTTTACTAACCTAAAGTTTACTCTTGTAAACCCTCTGTAATGAACAATTCACATATAATTTGTCACTTTTGAAGAAGTCAACCTCAATTTGATGTGAAATTTCCCATAACAATTATTGAGACTGAATTTAAAGTAAACAAAAGGAACTAGCAGCATCTCACACAAAAATATTAAAAACACGTTATTTTACATGCTATCATATGATTGTAACCAATTCTACTAAATGTACACCAGTCGGACCGTGAAATTTTTACGTCAATCATTTTTTATTTTTTATCTATCTTAATACAAGCGGTTCTCGAACCACAATTCTCGCCTGCTTTCGCGCTTATTGTAAGACAAAAAGATCACACACAGATTGCAACTGTGCGGTCCAGGTGCCCCAAAAAGTTTGTGCAAGCATATAAACTCCAATTTCTTAACTATTTTTTAGTTCCCACTATTTCATTTGACACGCACCTAGGGGCACAACATTTCCATGTGGAGATTTAATCGGTTTCAAGTTGAAATTCCCCCTCCCCCATGAGCATAAGTCAGAGAGTTTTAGAGTCACCCCTGGTTTTGCATTTATATAATTCTTTACTTTCCTGCTCTTTCATTGACAAACCCCAGGCACAACATTTCCATTGTGGAGAATATTAATCATGAATCCTCAACCATAGCATAACTAGATTTTTAGGAGTAGCACCCCCGGTTTGCCTTTTGATGTATTCTATACCTCTCACTCTTCATTTGACCCCCCCTAGGGGTCACAACATTTTTCCTTTGTGGGATTTTCAATCTTGAAAAGTCCACACACATGAACCAAGTATATCGTTTAGGAAGTAGCACCCCCGATTTGCATTTATATATTCTCTACTTCTCACTCTTCATTTGATTCCACCATAGAGGTCACAACATCTTTCCTTTGGGAGCTTATTATCTTGAAATGTCCCCAACATACTCATAACCAAGAGATGGTAGGAGTTGCACCCCCGGTTTTGCATTTATTTGTATTCTTTATTTCCTGCGCTTTCATTTGAACCACCCCAGGGGTCACAACTTTCCATTGATAAGATTTAATCATGAAAATCATGCAAAAATCCCTTAAATTCACTAAATTTAGTAAAAATATGAAAATGTATTCATTGTGGGCAACACTATTTTTGGAAAACCATAGCAGCACTGATGCAGTACCTTAATTATGCCATTCAAAGACAACAACACCATCCTTTAAAGTACCCTTTATATATTATTATAATTAAACCTCTTTGAATATTCCACAGTATGGTACTTCAGTATAATTACTATATAAGTTCCATGATGATGAATAATTGTTTTCACATTTGCTTTAATTTCATAAAATTCTCTATTAGGCAACGGTATTGTTTTCAGCGAGGTCTTTTTCCAAGCTAAGTACTTCTTTTTTTTCTTACTGGTAATTTATTTATAACCATGCTATTTACAAGTCATAATCACATGAAGGCAACACTTCAACCATTGCTTTTTCGTGATCCACAGTCTCATCCCCTTGACCTTACCCAAAGGAGTTGAGATTTTTACATCACCTGACCGGTTAGCCTAAAGTATAGCATGATGCCTAATCATACTTGCAAATTCGATCTACGCTGACGAAATTAGTCCATTTTGTATTTCTGTCCGTAAAGGACAGAAAATTGAATGCGTGGCCTTGGCCCTCTGGGCACCGTGATATAACATTTGTGATCCATCAAACCGCCTCATCAACAATCAACTGAAATTTTAGAATTAGCCTTTTCTCGGGATATCTACTGAACCATAAACAAAAAAGGTGTTAGAGACAAAGTGCACCTTTTAAATTGAATTTGAAGTGGCCCTCATATCTGAAATGTAGCCTCTACTGCACTTGTTTCCGATTAAAGGGTCACTTTAAAATTTTCAGAAAGGGGCGTTCCCATTTTTTTAAAGCCGGGGTTTTTACATCTTAGGTGCAACCAGAGTATTGAAAGGGTCCATGGCCATCGCTATAGCCTCGTCCCAGAAGCCCCAGATTTTACCGGAAGTGGTCAACATTTTGGTACAGAAGAAGCTACTATTTTTCTCATTTACCCTGTGAATCTTAGAGCCAAATGATATTTGGGTTTGGAAGTTACGAGTGAAAATGTAAGCCATTTTGGTCGACCAATATTAATTTGACACAGTAAACTCTATGGGGCTTACAAATCACGTTGTACCTCTGCATCAAAACGTGATTGAAATATCGGCGCGAAACTTTATAGATGGGTTTTGAGTGAAGGCCAATCTATCAAGATGAACAAACTTCATATCCTTAAATCGGGCCATCCCCCTTAATTACCCTTGAAATGAACACCAAAATTTTTATTTTTATGTGTATGATAATAGAAATGCGCCTTTATCATTGCTAGTCATGGTGACTTCATTGTCATACGTAATGTAATTATTATGATGTGAACTCCACAAAAAGATACCACATTAATGCTTTAGTATATTTTTAAAATTAATTTCACTTGACAATACTTCAAGTGACATAGGCTATCATGGCCCATCTATGAAACTTTTATGACATTACATGTATTAATGGACTGTTAACTTACCCGAACCAAAAATATGGCAAATTTTAATGCAATGTCTTTTAATCAATATTTTTCTTATGGAAAACCTGTGTATTTGCTTTTTCAACTTCCCATGAACAGCAATATTATTTGCTGGTTAATATTTAAGTCGTCGAGGTTTCAATCGGTAAGACATGCTCCATGTGGACCTGCATACAGGAGTTTGTCAATCTGTGTGCGAACTTTTTTTTTAAGGATAGGTTTGAGAGACTGACATCACTTCTATTTGAAACGTTCCATATTGTATAAAACACATGTGGCTGATCGAATTTTAGGGTTTTGTTTCCCCTTTAAAACACTGTGCAACCCCCACTTAAACTCGTGCAAACCCACCTTAACAAACCCAACAAGCCCCTTGCCCGTACAACCCCTTTAAACCCGGACAACCCGTTTAAACCCGGACAACCCCTATAAACCCGAACAACCCCCCTTAGCCCAGACAACCCCCCTAAACCCCGGACAACCATGTGCACGTCCGCCCCGCAATATGCATACGCATATGCGCGCATACGTGCATGCGTGTGCATGTGTGCACGTCTTCGCATGTATATGGCCGTTATGTGCCACAAAACCCCTTAAACCCAAACCCCCCTTAAACCACAATCCCCTTAAACCCCAACAACCCCCCTTACCACCTGGACCTGGACAACCCCCTTAAACTTGTGTGCAAACCCACCTTACACCACACAGCCCCCTTAACCCCCAGCACCCCCCCTAAACCCCGACAACCCCTTTAAAACACAACCCGGACACCCACCTTAAACCCCAACAATCCCCACTTAGTCCAGACAACCTCCCCCCTTAACCCCGGACAACCCCCCTCACACTGGACAACCCCCCTTAACTCGTGCAACCCACCTTAAACCCCAACAATCCCCCTTAAGTTAAGACAACCACCCCTTTAAACCCCGACAACCCCTTAAACCCAGACCAACCCACCCTTAAACAACCCCAAACCCCCCTTAAACCCCACCAACCCCCCTTAACCCACACACCCCCCTTAAAAAAACCTGGACAACCCCCCCTAAACTTGTGCAACCCACCTTAAACCACAACAAGCCCCTTTAAGCCCAGACAACCCCCTTTAAATCCAGACACTTCCCGCTTACACCCAACACCCCTTAAAGCTGGACACCCCCTTAAATCCCGGCCAAAACCCCCTTAAACCCGACACCCCCTTTAAACCCAGACCACCCACTTAAACCCCACAATCCCCCTTAAACCCCAACCAACCCCCCTTTAAAGGCGGACAACCCCCTTAAACCCAGACCACCCCCCTAAACCCGACAACCACCTTAAACCTAATCAGCGCGATAGTACATGATCCCCCCACCCCTCCTATCAATTTTCATCACAATCGGACTATTGAATCTTCAGATTTTCTTTTTCACAACTTTTTGGGTAAAAATACCCCAAATTAACTCATTAATTTGCAAATTAGTACCTAATTAGCATATATTGCCATGCCCATACTCTAATCAAGAATGATGGGCATGGCAGTCCGATCTCCCACCCACCCACCAAGTCACATCACCATAACCCTTATGGTCCTCATGCCTTATCGCTTTCACAAGATTGTTTTGTAAAATACCAACCCCAAATTAACCACTCATTACTTCTGCAAATTAGGTACCTAAAGCATATGCCATGCCCATAATCTTCAGAATGAAGGCAGGCCGTCCGATCCCACCCAGTTACATCACCATAACCCTTATGGGTCTCATGTTATCCCCGCGTTTCCACAAGATTGGTGTTGGCGCCAGCCGCTCCGACACAGTTCTGCCGACGCCTTGACTGATAGCATAATCCCCATTCTGCTTTTCAAGCCAGGAGGTTTTGTGTGTACACGAGGTTTTTTTAATACCAGGATCAAAGGTCATTACTGTGGTCAAATGTCAAATTTGCCAAAAAATTTTAAAATAATACCAAATTGGATTTATTCCAGCTATTCTGTAGGAATACTGCAACAAACGCTCCGGATTGGGCACCCGTGCGGAAATCAGGCGCATGCGATTCTTAACTATATTAGTCTTTTGTTTTTGAGTTGAACTTATTTCTCTTAACTGCTTCTTTGAAGATCGTGGGGTCCTTTTTTGAGTAGTTAATATGGTAATGGTTCCAATCACATCACAGTTCTTGGAAGAATGAAAACTTGTAGCAGTCTTTTTTGCAGGCAATTATTTTTATGAGTTGGGATGAGAGTCCCGTGATTAGACGCGGGTTGGCTGCAGTCAGCTTTCGATCGATAAGGCCAGGAGTCCCTGTCTTGCTTTGTTGGAGTATGGTGAGTCGGTTAGCAGTTCTCCAGTGTTGCTAAAGTATCCCAGTTTCAGTCGGATTGTAATGAGTTTGGGTAATGCTTGTTTTTTTCTTTCATAAGTGTTGGTGACGAATCTTGCAGCCCTGTTTTTGGACATTTCCAGATTGTTTATGAGTTCTTTTTTGGTGGGTCCCATACCGAGTTTGAGTATTCCAGTAGTGGTCTTACAAATGTTGACTTGTAGGCGGTTTGTTTTGTTGTTGTTACAATGAATAAAGGTTACGTCTTATGAAACCAAGTGATCTGTTTGCACGGGAAGTGATGTTGTTAATATGATAGACCAAGCTAATTTACTTGTGATTGTTACCAACTAGATAGGGTGGTTTTGTTGTTTCTTCCAGTATGCATCACCAGTTTTATTCACACATGAATGGATTTGCGTTTGGGAGTCACCTCATGAACACAAACATGTCTTGGCAGTGAATCTTCATTTGCCACTTTGCCACTTTTCAAGTGTATCTAAGTCCTCTTGAAGTAATTTGTGGTCCCACTCATTTACCCACCAATGGCCGATACACAACGCAATCACTAGCGAAAAGTCTAACTTCGGAATGGAGGTTTTGGTGGAAGATCTTTATGTCAGGATAAAAATAAGAGGGGCCCAAGCACCGTGCCCCTGGGGAACGCCAGAACCTACTTCTGTCCAAGCCGAGTGTTCTCCACCGACAACGACCCGCTGTTCACGATGCCTTGGAAATTGAAATCCAAATAAGAAATGGTTATTGCGAATGCCGTATCTTCAAGTTTAAGGAGAACGTTGTGGGGGACGGTGTCGAAGGCTTTAGAAAAATCCCATAATTTATCATGTCAGTTTTGGGTTCTGTTATTTAGGGAAAAAGCCAATCTTAACAGTTTAGGATACTTTGAGATCACAGGAGTGTTTTTTCTAAAAGCCGTGTTGTTTGTGGGGATAAAACTCGAAAATTTGTCAAAATGGGTCATTAATTTTTGAGTGGATTAATGTGTTCCAAAACTTTACATAAAATTGATGTGAGGGAGACAGGACGGTAAGTTGATGCATTGCTGCGATCCGCTTTTTTGAAAAAAAAAATTGGTGAGACATTAGCACGTAGCCAGGATGATGGGATCACGCCAACTCTAAGGATTTTTGAAATATAATGGCCAGTGCCGGGGCTATCTCCTCGGCTGCAACCTTGAGTAATGTTGGCAGAGATCCCATCAGAACACGAAAGCTTTGTTAGGATTTAAATCTGAAAGTAATTTCGCCGACCCGTCGATGGAAGTTGAATTTCGGGAATAGACGGGAAGGACAGGTGGTAATGAGAGTGCCTCTTTCTCTGTGTGAATACCTGAGGTGAACTGAATCATTGAGTATGTTTTTGCCTTAGTGATGTTGTCAGATTCCATTTTACCGTGCTTCTTTAGACTTGGAATGCCAATCGTATCTTGTTTTAGGACACTTATATATGACCAAAATTTTTTTGATGAATCAGCGCAAATGGAGTTGATATATTTTCTGTAAGACTGTCTAGTAACCTTCTGTGTATCTTTAAAACGGAGTTATGAATTTGTTTAAGAGTCTTCACTAGGAGAACTTGCGGTAAGCAATTGTATGCCTTTGCTTCTTTTTGGATCCTTTGAAATTTTCCATTAAATCCAGGTAAACATGTTTTTTTTCTTACTCTCTGACAAACTTAGATGGAACATGTTTGTTTCATAAACACATTAACCTTGTTAACAAATTCCATCCCTCGTAAAGGAGGTCGGCCAGGACCCTGTTAAGTGTCTCCTAGCAGATAGGAAATTCACTGTATGATTTGAGATCGCTTTTGACAGCATTAACAACATCAGCCTTATTCACATGTAATTTTCACGTTGTTTTTGTTTTGAACCAAATGTTTCAACATTGATAGAGACACCGGAATTCCTCGTGGTCACTCATCCCGGATCATAGAGCAAACCTCCTCGCACCAAGATTGATGTTAGTAAAGAAAATGTCCAGATATTGTTGATACGAGTGGCTTGGTGACAATTTGTTCAAGTCCCAAAATCACTACCAATGTCCAGAAATATCGTATAATGGACCGATTGGGCATTTGGATGACAGATAGCATTTGTCCAATCATGTTCGGGGGAAAAATTGAAGTCCCCCTCCCCAGGGAGGCCAAACTTGACTACCACTTGAATTGAGTTTAACTTGAGGGAGACGCGTAGCTGGTCTAAGTACTCAGTTGTGTTACCGAACTTTTGTGATCTGTAGAAAGAGCCAACGTGATCTGTTTAGCACCTTGGATTTATTGTAGCCTCAAACTACCTCGCAATGAGTGTCGAGGTCCAATGCGGTGTGTGACTACTATTCACTCTTAAAAAGCTAAAAGAACAACCGCCTTTGGTTTGGCCAAAGTCACGATCCTTTCCTGACACAGTGTAGTTAGATGGAAAAAGCTCACTATTAGCAATACTCGCTTAGGTGAGTTTTTCAGAAACCAATAATAATATCGGGCGAGGCTGGTTCCCTATGCAACATGCTAAGTCGGCAGTTTGTTTTTCAAACCTTGAAAATTGACAATACAAACCTTCAGTTTTTGGTTCTTAAGCAGGTTTTTGTTTTGTGTTTCTAGTGTTTGATGGAGATGATGCAGCTAGGGGGGACTGGGAGTTCCGCCTCGCAAGATTCTATGCTAGAAAAATACCACTAGTAGCATAACTAGCAGCTTTGTCATTAGTTGATAAACACTCAAAGCTGTTAGACAATTCTAAACTACTGTTTGACAACAAGAGCCTGGAAAAATTTGGAAAACCACACTGGCAACAAATCCACTCAATTTGGCTTTTTTCAGTAGGACATTATAAACAGCTGTGGACATGCTCATACGGTCACCTGGTACCACCACATGACATTCGTCACAGGCTACGGCACGCTGAATTCCAACGGGCAGCTTTTGTCCCATAATAAGCAGGGGAATTTTGGCTGTAGGGCCCGGGTTTGGGTGGAGATCCCCGGCTTGCATCATAACCAAGTAAACTAATCATCAAGACATCCATTTTAATGGTATTCTAGAGTGGAAATGCTCAACATATTTATGGTTGGTAGTGTGCGAAGAATATGATCATACTTGGAAAGTATTGAAAACTTTCATATGGTGATAGATGAAAATTTTGTTGGGACCGAGAACTCAAGATAATGCTCCAGGTGTGCGTTTGTGAATTAAGTTTATCTTCAAAGTTAATGCTATTTCTGTGTGAGTTTATGAAGGTGATAAACTGGTTGGCATAGATGTTGAATCCAACTAGTGTCACCAAAAAGACCACAAGCCTGAATAACAACATGTGGAAATTTATGATCGACAAATTTGTCAGTTCATATCTTTCACATGTAATGAGTTCGTACCTCACCTGTGTTAGGTCCTGACAGGGACCCCCAACCCACCGATCTAATTACTCACTACACCCGCACCGTTGTCTCTCACGACATTATGCTGTTATTCTTCCATAGTGATGACGTTTTCAGCACATTACCGGGAATACAACAAAGTCGATGAGTTGGAAGGGTTTTCCGAATTTCCGATCAAAACTCTCATGCATCCAAGATGGCGGTCGGTAGTGATTGCGTCACATCAAGCTAATACAGTCACGTAGACAAAATGGCTGCGAGCTGCGTAGCTAGATGGACCAGTGAGGTGAAGATCAAATTAAGAAAAATCTCCAATAGGCAGCTAGACTAACAGAAAGTTCACATTCCAGAGATGTTTCTTAGAGTTCATATAATACGAGGTAAAGGCTATGAGGAGATTATGTTTCAAAAAAAGTAGTTTTTTGAACGTCCAGAAATAATCCCCAGCGATGTTGAGAGAATAGTCACATCCCCGACGCATGCGCACGACTTGAGAGGACAGATAAAGCCCGTTATTTACTACAGTGATGTAACAAATAGTAGAGAGGGTCTATGATAGTCTCGCCCCCCAAAGGTAAAAGTTCAAGGTCAAATTTACAAACCAGACCCGATTGACTGAAATTTGACAGGAATAAACCCCGGCTGATATCGAAATACAGAAAAAGACAGTTGAACCTATTCGTGACCCAGGGGTCACTGTATAGAGGTGCAAAGGTTCAAATCCCTGACATGCTTGATTGGTGTAATTTAATTGTCAAAATATCTTCTTCTACAGGATTACGGCGATTAAACCAAAACTGGTTCAGAGGCACCACGGACCTTGCTCCATATAGGGGTTCAGGGATAAGGAGTCAAAGGTTCATAGGGGGTACATGTCGGTTTGAAAGCCAAAATGGTGAAAAAATTCACCCCAAACTCTCTGTCCTTACAAAGTAGCTAACAGAGTGGACACTCATAGAACACACTATTGTTACCAGACAGGGTCTTAGGGTTGTTCACAAATTCAGGATCAAAGGTCATTAAGGGGTCACTTCCGCTCAAAAACCAAACGATTACAAAATTTCATTTTTTTCCTCAAAACCCCAACAAGTACAGTGACTTGAACTTTGAGATTTGCATTCATGTTACCTGGTGTATGCAGGATTTTTTATTTTGGAGGTCAAAGGTCATTTTTAGGTCATTTCGGTTTTAAGCCAAATAACTTCAAGAATTTTTAACTCCAGAACTAAGCCTAGTAGATTTTTTTTTTGCACTGGAACAATGCATTTTACCGGTATATATGAGGTTTTTGTATATCGGGGGTCAAAGTATTAAGGGGGGCAATCGGTCAATTTACCAAAAATGCTAAAAAATAAACAAACAAATTGTCAATATTGCGATATCAAGGTAGCATGAGTCAACGTGATTCAGCAGTTAAAACCAGTTGGGACCTTTCACAAAAGGTGTGCTCAGCATGGGGTCAAAGTCAAACAGCTTATATGATCATCGGCTGTGTACCAGTGGCCTCTGGGCCACAAGAGCTCTAGTTTCTTCTTCTTTAACAGCCGATGGCAAATCGGGCTGTGTTCTGTTTAATGCGTTTGTTCTCTTTCGTCAATCTGCTTATAGCTCAGCAAGCTGACCAATAGTAACCAGATTTACACCAAAGGACGATCAGCAACCATCATCTGCCACCTGACGTGGACCCCCATCTGCCTTTGACCTCGCCACAGGGCTCAAATATGCATTTAATTGACAAAAATACTCTTTTACCA
>JAMKCH010056439.1:0-10023 GCA_023653785.1 Ophioderma brevispina
TGTGCCAGTATCAAGGCCTCATTCCTTACATGTATGTTGTTTATGAAGGAGTGTCCTGACCGCCACCCAACAGTTTGCATGAAAAAATAAATTTGATCAAGTCAATGGCCATCGATGAAAGGCAGCATAACTTGCAACACGCTGGTGTAGTGAGCTCGGGCATGGTTGCCGGCATTCACCACTCCAGCCTTATTATAACCTCTCACCCATCGTGCCGAGTTTCTTTGGAAACAGTCTTTTTGCTACGGTCTAGTAATCACAAACAGCTGTTCTACCAAACAACGAGGGACTTTATACGGGAGGTAATATTTTGTGCTCTCACCAGACCCCACAGTCATCCTCTCTACTGTAATTGCAGACCGCGACAGACCGGTAAGAACAGCGGGGTGCCCTGAAGCCAGGTCGTCTTCTTTTGAAAAAAACCTGGGTCGGAAGGTGGAGGGTGTCACCAACACATCCAGACTATATACTCTCCCACTGACCATGCAGGTAGGTGCGACAGCCTGACGCCATTGCCAAAAGAAAATAGTCTTCAACTGTAATGCAAGCCAACACTGGCGTAGCCCATCCGGCTCATACTGTACACCCGTTTAGACTCCAAAGGTGTGGTCGTCAAGTCCCATACAGCATTAACTGATGCGGAGGGAGCAAATAATATCATAGGGGCCTATTTTAAGGATTTTTTACCTCCCACTCAAAAGTTACTGTACATGTAAATTATATTTTAAATACCTTGCAAATTATTGGCCTGAGGTAAGAGGACTCCTAAAAAGTATAGTTTTGATTATGTTAAATGCTACTTATGATATAAGTGTCAAAGAAGGTCAACACCAATTGGATATGTTGCCCTATACCATTTGTCCCCTAACATGGTAACTATGCATTGCACATGGTACAAACTATTCCTTATTTTGACACATTAGCTAGATGCACAACTTCTTTCATTTTCCCAAATTGGAGCACTTCTGATTTTGACCCCTGTACAATAGAAATTGACCTTTTTACCCAGTTTACCCTTAACTCCACACCAATGGTCCATAGAAATGTAAGCGATCCATTTTTTTTGTAATCCTTATGACTAGACCGACAATATTCTACATTTCCACGATTGTAGCATTTTTAAAAATTTGACCCCTGTGTAAAACTTACATTGCCCCCTACTGACAAAGTGATCCCACAATTTGATAGTACTAACCTACGCAACATTGATGTATAGGGTCCATACTCACTCCAAAGGGGTCAAAACCTTTTCTGGTAGTGATGGAGGTAAACGATGATGTTTGACCTTGGTCCCAGCTCCTCCTCTAATGACCATTAAGGGTTGTTGTCGCCAAGGCTTAGTCGACAATATTGTCGCGACATGCATTTAATCTTGCTGTCGACAAGCATGGACTGATTGTCGATAAAATCTAGTTATAAAATTACATTATATAAGCTTAAACAATCTCACGATATTTAGGGATTTCCTTCCTCAACCAATTTTTTATTTTTTTTCAGCTATCTTTTAGGTCGTGGCGTCGGCGTCGCCATTCATTTTTTTGCAAAACAATCCATTTAAACCACTGGCGCCATGTTGGCTCAAGGACGGGGAAATCCCTGTAATGACGTAAGGCCGAACGCACTACTCGAATTCCGAGCATCGCGAAATATCGCTAAACCCTTTGGAAATCCCGTTACTTAAGACGTAAGTCGCACGTGACTCCAGACTGACTCGTGAGCCGAGCCGACTTTCGGCCAATAATCGGAAGTCTGAATAATGTTCCAAATGGCGACGGAAAGGAAAAGGATACTTCGTAAGTTACAGGGTACGGCCGCAATACTTATTTTCAGCTCAAAATCTTAATATTTTGTACGTTTTAAAATTGTTAAAGATTGCACCGTTTAACTAAGTCTTCATTTTAAGGACAATATGGTAGGAATAAAAGGATATTTTGCTGGCGGTATGCGATGTTCAGGGTTGCTGAATTTTGTTCATCACTCACTCAATAGGCCCATGCGGATTACAGTAGTAACGTTGCGTGGATAGCGTCTTCGTGCTACAATGCCAAAAATATGAACATGGCGACTCCTAGTGACATAAAATCGTTATTTAGACTTTTTGGCGACAATTGTCGACGTCGGATCTTGAAACGTTGACGATTGTCGACAATACAAAATCCTACTCGACAACAACCCTAATGACCAGATCCAGCTCGCTACCAAAAAAACTGGGAAACTTGGTCGAAGATGGACTCGATTGGTTCACGCTTAAACCCAAATTGTGACTCTGCACCACCCACTGGATGTGGGCAATTGCGAGACTCTCGTCAGGTTGTATATCAACCAGTCGTCTAGTCCCTGCCAAGTGGCAGATTTAAGAGTCAGCAGTGTCATATTTTAACTGATATAAAAAAAGGGGGGGGTCTGGTTTTGGAGCAGATCCAAAAAGGGGGGCCTGCACCTCCCTTACAGTGTTTGCAAACGCTCCTTTAACAATTTGGACTGGTTTCATTGAGGTATATGGTGGTATATGTGTTGAAAAACCTTATCCTGGAAGCGATTCAGCGATCGACGGCAAGTATCGCTACCACCATAAGGTATAAAACACAACTACATTCATATGGCTTACCGTGTAACAGAGGAAATACCTTTATAATTGCATGAAGTGGCGCACCCCTCACAAGGAGAAAAATCTCGTGGTAATACATGAAATACTGTGTAATAATAAGAATTCAACTTGTTCTCACTTTTACAAGTTGTTCGTTTCCAGGAAATGCGGTCTTAACTAAACAACGCGTCAACGTTCTGCTCACATAAAATCATCAAAAATCAGCAGGCTTGTAACAGGATACGCTGGTTCCATGCAGACTTTGGTCGCTAACCACTTCCACAAAAAATTGCTTTCCCATAAAGCAAAGCCCGAGGCGCCAGAGCCACCAGCGTTAGTACAGCAGGGTGAGGGCCTTGGCCGAGAAATCCAATTTAAGACGCCATTGGTTTAAAAGGTATAAAAGCGAAATCTTGACGAAAATCTGATTTAATATCTCAAAAACCCATAGAGGTGAAACTTTATTATTACAGATGGGGATTAAAACATCAATATTTCTGCAGAGTAGTGGTATAATTAGACAGAGAGCATATTTAGTTTTGTGGTATCTTTGAGTAGGGATCCTGGGTGGCGATGTGTGGAAGGGGGTTGTAAATTTTAAAGTGGCTGTCCTTCGGCCCAGGAAGGGTTAAATCACTGCTGCCCTGCCATCTGAGAACGAGCCAACGGCCCATGACCACACGAGTTTAGCTCACAGTGCCGTGGACAGGCCAAATTGGGAGACACGAAAAATGTATGCTTGCTCCTATATTGAAAGGGCACCCAAGTTGGTTTCTCCTGTTTAATGTGAGGTAGCATTTTACAGTTCCTGTGACGTTCCATCAACCGGTCTTGATTGAGCAAGGAAAGAGAGCATGGGCCAATGTCTCCATATATGAATTTTTCCGGTTTGATGAAGTCATTGAGCGGCTGGAGATTGAGATTCAGCCCATCATTGCCAATCTTCTTGGAGCTAGGAAAAAACTCGACCAAATCTCTTGAAGCAGGACCTTGTGTTATCCAGATCTGAGGGGAGTCCCGCTGAACCCTCCAGACTGAATGACGGGGAGGAGGAGCCGTGACTCCAGATGGTAACAGTAGGAAAACATGCCGTACTGCGGGTAAGCCCCCCAAGTGGAAGTCCCTGGACAGGAGTCCAAGAACACTGGCCGCCATCACATTCAAACGCCGGGAACTCCTCTTGTCCGCCCCCGAATGCTTGGAGGGACTGGGCCCTGCGCTCTTCTCCTTGCCATTTCATCTTCCGCTTAATACCCGATGCCCCAGCAGGCGCCTTGACGTCAGAAGGAGCCGTAGCAGAAGTACTTCCATAGGGGCAAGCGAGGGCTGTGACTTCTTAGAGGATGAAGACTTCTTCTAGAGTCACCCTTACCCTTCCCCTGCATCTTGGCAAGTCCAGCCTCAATGGTCTCTTCTATTCATGATCTGATTCAGATTTCAACTCAGACACAAACAACGAAGATCTAGACAGGGAAACCCTGATGAGGCTGTCGCGCCAGCGGCGGAGAGAGGCCGCTATATGAGCCAATACATTCTTACGCCGCAGCACCAAGGGTGAGACGCAAAGAGCCGTGGCTTATCTAGAGGTCTGCGCGATTATAGCGGGACGCCAAGCCCGCAGCAGGAGACCACCCCAGCGAAAACTCTGGTGACTCCCAGCATAGCACCTGCCAAACCAAAATGGCCCTCAGAAGGGCGAGCTGATATAGCGGCATTGCGCCGGGGGCCGCAGTTTCTCCCATCCTATTGGCCAGTTGCCCTCCCAGAGCCAACGAGAATGAGACAGGCTGGACACCCCCAAAAGGTAGGGGGCTGGCAGAGCTCTCGCCAAGGGTCTGCGAAGGCGAATGAAGAGAAAAGATTCTGTAGTCCTCGCGCCAAGACCATGGGCTATCCGGATCGGACAGGTTAGTGGTCCACCTATAAAGGAAGGACTAAGGCTTGACCATCGCAACTTAGCAGAGCCTCAGCCGCAGACACCCAAATGAATTGGGACGCTTAGGTAAAAACACATCTGACTCAGCGCCCAAGACGTCACACGTCATAAAGGCCTATGACTGAACTCGACTACTTGACCAAGGACTCACGTTCAGCAAATCCATCCACCTTGGAGTCGGAAGAAAAGCGGAGCAGAAACCTGTTTCCACTAACTCCTCCATGGGGACAGATTTCTTGGCCCCACCTCCGCATCCGAGCCCCCGACTCCTCGGAAACCATCGCCCCAGAAGCAGATGAGGCATCCAAGTTCGGGTGACAGAGGACCCCGCCACAGTAGTGGGCACAACAGGAGAGGAGACAGGGATTGCTGGCTGTGGATGCCTGAGTCTGCGGCATTACAGGCAGAGTCCACACATACCAGACCCGAGGGAACCCTGACCAGGCTTGTTATTCTGAAAATCAATGGTGAAAGTGCAAACACACTCTCAAATCATTACTCCTAACCCGCACAAGAAGCATTGAGAAGCCAACCGAATCTTGGTAACGGTCGGAAAATGCATCTTGTTGCAATTCTCGGACGTCACAACTATTTTTTGTCGTGAAAAATGACTCTCATTGCCAACCTCATTGCATCGGGGACGTCTTTACCGGAAAATGACGCGATGTTTTCCTGCAATCTGGGACTCTTTCCGGAAAATGAGCGATGTTTCTCGTTGAATCTGGGACGTCTTATGTGAACAATGACGCGATTGCTTTATTGCATCTCGGAAGGTTTGCCCGCAGAAGGGCAATGCTTCTAATTGATTCGGACGCGGTGTTTCTCATTGCATCTGGGATGTCTTTCCGGAAAATGACGCGATGTTTATCGTGCAATTGGGACGTCTTTCCGGAAAATGCGCGATTGTTTCTCATGCACTCAGCCATTAATGGGACTGTAGCTTACTTATTCCTGTGCCGGAAAAGGTCCGAGATGCAATTAAACGCCAAAATTTATTTCTCATTGCATATGGCCGTCAAAAAAAAAGAATGCTTCTCGTTGCATCTGGGACGATGTTCGCCAACCAAAAACACCCAGTCCGGTTAGGGTTAATTAAGGAGAGCTGTAGGTAAGTGGTTGATTCACGCATGGAGATGCTTAGGCGAGCTTTAAAAAGTAAATTTATTGCCTCTTTCAATCTGCCAACACAAACCACCAAACCAAAAGCATTATACCATATGAACAAAACACCAGTCTCAACTGTATGTCAGGATAAAGAAATAAAAAGACTAACCTAAAGCAGAAGAAAAAAGAAGAAAACATGTTTCACACTATAAAAATGTCTTTCAAGACAAAAAGGAATGGCACTCCACCACCTGAGGACTGAACAGAGTGCACTTGAAAAAAAAAAAACAAGTAGAAAAGAGATAGGTAAAATAGTGGTCATGGAGATTTCAGCACGGACACAGTGACCATTGATTTCATTCAAAAATTATACCGAAAAACCATCCGAGCTTACCCGAAACCTACGGGGAAATCGGGTATTGGCTAGAAGAAATCACGTATTGATTAAAATCATAAAGCTTTCCCAAAGACTAAATACTCTCAGAATTCATGAAGATTTTCAATTGACTGTTACACCAAATATAGGTCAGCGATTAATTGTTCCACTCAGCTTGATTTTAGGTGGGCGATGGCAAACGATTGCACTCGCTCACCTCAAAAAAGGAAAAGGCCTGACCCTGATGCCATACCCGCATAGTCGGCAATTGGAACAATGGAAAGCCCACATAGGCCCAGGCCCTACCAAAAGGCAAAGAGGGTGGTATGGCCCGAGGTGCTACACTCCCTCGCATAAACCTGGTCGAGCGGATACCCAAAGACTGGCGGAGAGGCCTAACACTGGAGAGGCCAGGGCCCGTATCCGATCCAAACGGATCGAGAGTCAGCCAACATAGCCCCATGACCCGTGTTCGAACAAGGGAAATGCCATGACCCCTGATGGGATCATTGACTGCCCCGGACTTGCTGCCAACCTCAGAGGAGTAGGCTGAGGAACCATGGCACCCAAGCCCATCGCCCCGATCCCATGCCTAAAGCTGAGACCCCATCCCAGTGGACGAGACCCCAGCTGTAGGCAGGGACGCAGTACTGAAGTAGGCGCCCAAAAGCCAGGCTGAGCAACACAGCCCAAGACACGGGAGGGGAGAGATTAGAAGGAACCGCCACCCAGCGTCAGCTCACGGCCCCAAACCCTGCCAGGGTGGGGCAAAAGGCCATGCCTGAGCAAAAACCAGAGCCAAACCCCGCGAGGCAACAAGTGCCCCCCTGCAAAAAGTTAAGCTCCGGACCTCACTAGGAGTGCAGACCCCGAAATCCCCTGGCCCGGAGATCGGAGAACCAACGCTGGCCCAGTGCTTAAGCCCAAGCCAGCCCCGCGGGCCAGAGCAGGCCCCAGAGAATCGCCCAATGCAGTCGCCTGCCCAGAGAGGCGTTAGCCCAGAGGGTAAACGCCTCTGCCTCACTCCACTAAGGGGGAGGCATGGCCAGCCTGGAGGCACGCCAGATCCAAAGCCACCTCTGTCCTGCCGGATGTGAGACTGAGGCTGCTCGGAGGTAGCACCTCCCGAAGGGGGTAGCACCGGCCTCAGTCCGGCGAGCCTCAAGCCTGAAAGGCGAACAGCACGGACGGACTCAACTCAAAGATTGTCTCTATCCATATGGCGGGATTGCGGCTCAGCCCTGAAGGGTGAGCCTCAGTAGGTACACTGGATCCGAAGGCTACCGCAGAGGTGTGGTTGTGGCCACCTATGGGACCGAAGCCCCTGCAGTGCATGTGGGAACACCATAGCCGGCCTCCTCACGACGTAGCACCGCGCCATGCCGACTTGCAACCACAAATTCCCAAGGAGACCTCCTGCTTGGCCTCAAGCTTGTCCCCGCTAATCCTACACAGTAGGATAAGCAAGGGGACTGTCTGTTACACTCTCAATGGTGCTGGCAAGTCGGATAGGGATCCCACTCGAAACAAACCGAGCGGCATCCACTCGCAGAACAGTGCTTAGTCATGAAGACAGTAAGGCATGCACATGCACAAACACACAGGTAAATACAAAAGTATTTCACAGAAGGATGGTAATTGACAACAAAAGACCATCCTTCAAGGGAGGTCAACAAAAGAAATACCACAATGACATCGAATAAAGAAGGACGAGTGATACAGGGTAACGACCTGGGTAAACAGTCTAGTTTTGAGAGGGAGTGACCTTGGAGGGAGTGAACTGGGGAACAGCCTATGAATTGAAACTGTGGCACCAAGGGCTGCTGGACTAGTTCCAAAATAGATCGGTCCTCGGAACGCTTGTGTCACCTGCCGTCGCGGTTTGTGAATGATAGGCCTTGCATCACCTTTGACCTTGATATATGACCTTTGACCTCAAACAAATGAGTGTTTGCATGTAAACTCCATAAACCAAGTTTGGTTCCAATTTAACTTCAACTTTCAAATGAAGTTAATTTTACATTTTCAGCCTGTCTTACAACTTGACCACACATGACCTGTGACCTTGTATGTGACCTTTGACTTTGGTGTGACCTTTGACCATGTCTGGAAAAAGTGCGGAACTTGGGAACCTGGTTCCAGGGAAATCTTACTATTTGGAGGGAAATTGTAGTCATGTAAATAAAGAAATACATAAGAATTGAAGGGAAATTTTGCAATCTTGAAGGGAAATTTTGATTGTGTTCCCGGGAAATTTGGCATTTTTTCCAGCCGTGCCTTTGACCTCAACAACAAATGAGGGACCCCATGTTGCACCTGTGACCCAAGTTTGGTTTAAATCCATCAAAGTATGTGGATATTACAGGCAAATGTTAACCCTTTTTCACAACAGACATCAACAGCAACAACAGACAACAACAACAGACATCAACATTGGACAAAGTGATCCCTATGTGTCTTCCTGCCTTAAGGCAGGCCGCAGGCGACACAACAAAGTGATCCCTATGTGTCTTCCTGCCTTACGGCAGGCGACACAAAAACGGATAATCACCAAAAAGGAATTAAGTATACAATGACCCTGAACATAGATAAAAGTCTAGTGAAGACAACCCAGTTTAATTTTAAATACACCATTGAGCAACATGGGATTTTATTTGTAGTATGATAACTGGATAAAAATATCAGCCTGTAATATTACAAGGATGGCCTCTCTCCATATATTTCATTTCTCTACCTCCGTGCAATGATGTTATCACCTTGACGCAACTTTTACACATGTGTCAAAATATGCCGTCTTTGTCTGCGTGTGTGAAAATGCCGTCGCTTTAAGCCAGCATGCACGGTTTATTGGTACGACTATCAAATCTCGCACTGACATCACTGCATGGAGGTAGGGAAATGGGAGTACAAGAGATCTGTATTAATGCCGTCCGAACAGAAATAATACTAGAAAAAAGTTGTGTACGCCGCCGAACCAAACAAATTGACTCAAAGCAGCTTAGTAGTTTATAATGGGGAAATTTACCGAGGGTCCAAATTTGGAACATCCCAAATCTTTTTTTATTAGAGGAAAAACATTTATTCACATTACAATGTATACAAGAACAAACTACATAAATTACAAAATACTGCAGTACAGATGGATTGCATGACAGATACAAATTTACACAAGTGAAAAGAATCCCATTTCTTTTCAAAGTGATACAGCTTTGAGTTCTTACAAAAAAAATATCTTTCTCGAAGGCTATCTCATTATTTCATCTTTCAAATTCAACAAAGGGAAAGATGAAAGCTTCTCACACATCTACATTTTGTAAACATCCCAAATCTGGAACCAGTGCTCCCTGCGAATTTGGCCAGAATTTGCCGAGATCGCAATCCAAAAATCCTAAAAACACATTCATAAACTTAAAGTTTTCACCCTAGTCCTGGATGATCAAATACCAGCCAAACCTTGTGAAATTCTACTCAAATCGGGAGCTAACGATACATATCACTGGTCAAGTAGAGCCCTAAAGGGAAAAGAGGATGAGCATGGGATCACCGGTGACGTCATTAGTGTGACGTCAGCGGGGATCGCCTGAATAGAACTTTGGGTATACAATTAGTTAAATAGGGGTCATCTTGGGACCACCAAAGAAATGGCACCAGTAAGCACCAGGAACCACTAATGAGAATGGAAACAGAAGGGGAACCACCAAAGAGATGGAACAAGTAGGCTCTGGGAAACTGGATGGAGATGGAACCAATAGGAACCGGAAACCACCAAAGCAGTGGAACCAGTAGGCACCGGGAACCACCAAAACAGGTGAAACCAGGAACCACGAAAGAGATGGGAACCAGTAAGCAACAGAAGCTGCCAAAGAGCCAAAGAGATAACAACCAGTAGACACTGGGAATCACTAACGAGAACTTCGAGAAGGGATCTACAGACCCAGGGAACCACACAAGATGGCACCAGCAGGCCATGGGAAATTTTCAGGTAAATATTCACCGGTGAATGGACTCTTCATTCATAAA
>JAMKCH010056440.1:0-10367 GCA_023653785.1 Ophioderma brevispina
TAAGCAAAGTCCAACCATTTGAAACAGTCTCTAAGGCTTAAGAGAGTCGGCCGTGCATAAAGAAAGCATGCTGTCAACCCCAAGTAAACATCTATGGTATTGTATTGAACTGGTGAGCTTTCCTCCTGGAGCTGACTCCTCATGGGCTGAATTACGATGTCGCAACATATTGAGAACAGAAAATGGGGGCTACCTGGAAGCATTTCAGGACACTACCTGTGTGTGTGGAACAGCATCACAGACAAATCTCTGGGTCTGCTCTGCCCAGGCTGGCCGCAACAATATGCACAGACTAGGACCTTGCAGAAGTGAGTGAAGAAGCCAAACATTGTACACACCTCTGGCTGCGATCATATTTGAGAACCACCGTGCTGGATACGATAAGAAGAATCATGGGATGGTCTGACATGTCGGTTTGACAGGATTTTTGGTAGAATGTGCGTTTGGTATTGTCGCTATCTTCAAATCGCGGTGTTTACGAACAAAATACTCTACCTGTTAGTGAATCTCTCCCCTGGCAAATGCAAATACTACAACAGGATACGTACCAGCTTGTGTTAGAATCGTTCAATTTTTTGCAACCCACCCAGCACTTTACAGAAATTTCGGCCAGCTTCCTACAGGCCCCGTATTTTCAATATGGGAGGTGACCAGGTGATATGATTGTGATGATGCCCAGTAGCGGATTTAAGAGGTCAGCACTGGCAGCAGCTGCTGACGGGCACCCGTTAAAATATTGCGTCTCAGGGCCCCTCAGACACTCTCCTAGTTGCACTAAAGTGGACGGACATTTGCGTCACTTTACGGACACAAAAGGGCCCCACCTTTAAGTGCTGGACAGGGCCCATTTTCCTTAAAATCCGCCATGTGTGATGACTGATGAGGACGAGACCCCCCCAATACACCAATAAAGTGTATGTTTTGTATTTATTTTTGTTATGATATGCACCAAAGTCTAGTGTGATTTTTATTCGTGTCATTCATTTAAAAAGTTTTCGACGAATTCTTTCGTGGTTGAGAGGTTGAAGTTTATCCAGAAAAATCAATGCCACTTTTATGTTGGCGTGCGATTGAGGCAGCATTCTTAGATGGCCCAACAATGAAGATCGATTCATTCACAAGATTTAATCCGTTAATTGAAGTGAACCAGTAACCTATTAGCTGAACTACGAAACATGTGTTGTTTGGCATGTGCGTATATAAATAGGCGAGTGTGGCTTAGTGATCTCCACACATGCATCTTCAAACGAAAGTGAGGTCGGTTAGATTGAAAAAAAAAATTAAACGGATGTTTGTGGCAAAACCACCAAATATATCATAAAGGCAAAGCCATTTAAGTTTTTTAAGGGTAGTGTTAACCCTAGTGCTTTGTTTTTACTCGAATTTCATATTTTCCACCATTTTAAAATCACACGGTGTTTTATCGTTACCAACAAAGGTGATCCCATGCAGGGGACAATCCTGAGTTGTATTTTTTACGATTTAAGCAGCTATTTGACCATTCAGTCCCAAAACGCCACTGGTCTTAACGGCGGGAATTTAAGAAATTGACACAATGTCAGGCGCAAGGCGCAGCATCGCGTCGCCCGGTGAATTTTTACTGCGTAAATGAGCGTGCGCGGTTTTTAATGTACGTTGCGTCGAAGGCATCTGAAAAACGAAAAATAATATTTGGAAAATGCTAACAAAGCGCAATTTAAGACACAACGTGCATTTTCAATTTCTTCTGATTTCTGGCGTTAGAGAGAAAAGATGTTTGATATAGTGCATAAAGATGTATTTTCATACTTGCACAACATACTCAATTTGAAGTTCAAAGATAAAGTTATTTGAGAAAGAGACAGCTTGAAATGGCGTGAAAAGTCACTTTTTTACTTAAACACAGGATTTTCTAATGTTCAATTTTTCGCAAAATTGTTTAAATTTTAAGAAATTGAAATTCAAATGATTGAATCAAAGTCACTTTTTAAGGTTTAACTTTCCTACGATCGCACTCGGTCTTCTCTAGAGTTTGTCTCAATTGTTTTCATTTTTCCGATTCCTAACTAAAGATATTCTTCAATATATACTGCAATTTTGGAAAAGAACGGTAAAAACACACTTTTTTTGACATTTTTCCCTTATATTTCGAAAGTACGCTCTCAATTTTTCAAAAATGAAAAAACCGTCCACAGACAAATTTGCTTGTTTTCTAAAAAATACAAAAGAATTTTTTATTTTTTTTATTTTTTGTGTTTTGTTATGTCATACTGAAAACATTTTGGGCCAAAATCATGTTTTTTGTTTATGTATTTTTTCTCAAAATCCGGAATTTTACCATTATATGATGCCATCATCGGGTTCATCGTCCCATTTTCTTTCTAGAAATGTATACTTTTTAACAGCAATAATCAAATATTTGCGAGTTACAACCAAAATAGATACGCGGAAACTCAGGTTTGACTACTGCCCCTTCATTTAGCCAAATTCTTGCACCTTCTACACAGAGACAAGGCAACCATGATGCTTATCAATCCTTGTCACTATCAGTGATTTGCTAAATCATAAATCGAAAAAATCATTCAAAAATCAGATTCTTACATGTCTGTAACAGGTATGGGTGACGCTACCATCCCTGCAAATAATACGACCAGAATTGAAGGCCAACCATAATAAGCACCAAATCGGATTTTTAGTCATTACTCGTCCGAACGGACATCTTACCACCACACTAATTGATGGAGAGCCATGTCTTTGAAGAAATCCCATTTTACTACACCTTTTCTGTCAATTCTTCACTTAGAAAAAGGAACTTATGAGAATCATACAGACTTATCCATCATTTTAAGCTTTGCTGCAGATTTCAAAGATTTTGACTCTTTCGGTAATCTCTGATAGTGTCTGGGGGATCTTGAAATTTAACATTAATGTTAACAAACATTTTTATACCAAATTTTTGAGCTTTAATCTGCAATAAGGAACATTTTAAGATAAACATTGATATTCTCCCCTATATCTTCGGCTTTTAAATTTCGGTAGCAACACATCCCATCCAAGTGAAAACATACCATCGACAATAGCAGGAACTGGACACTAATACAAATCAGACTATAGTGTGGCCACACAGTAAAGATTAATTTCAAGTAAATTAAACGAGAGCATCAAGGATGCTGTGGCTTACTCCAGAGGTGTGGCGTTTAGTTTTGTGCAATGGAGGTGAACAACCATTAAGTGAACTCCCCCCTCAACCTGTACATTTTATTGTTTGCTGTCATCCCACCTATTTGAAACATTTTTTAATTTTTATTTACCACCATTTTTTTACCATTACCATTTAATTCCAATTCCACACACAAGCACATATGCAAACACACACACACACAAATGTACACATACACATAGTTCATAAAAAATGAAAGTGGCATTCAAAGGAATTTATAGGCCAGCCAGCCAAAATGGGTGTTCACTACCGAAGAAGGGTACAAATTTCTAGCAATACTTATTGAAACTTCATGTCTCTAGTGTATGAATTGCCATGCTAGATAATTCTAAGGAGAAGCTTAGTCTCAGAATTCAGTCGTTTTGGGTGAAGAGTGTGAAAATCTCTATTGAAAATTGATAGGCACAATATGGCACTATCCAGGATTTGGTCAATTGACCTGACTTTCCTTAGCTCGGGTAAATCTACTATCACTTTTTTACTGGTGTTTTAATGGCATATGCTTTATGAACCATCAATATCTTCTGGTACCTTTGAAAATGTCAGTTTATAGCATTTATACATATCCCTGCATGGGAAAATATTAATAAAATTCCTCCAAATATTGTGCAATATTTTTAAGACACAATAAACAAATTAACTACCATAAGCTGGTACGAGAAAATATAACTCAGTCCCTGCTCCTCCACTCCTGCTCATTGACACATGTTCCTATTATCGTGTCCCCTTTATAGTAAAGGATAAATCACACAGCCGTATTTATTCTAGAAAACCAGCTTCCAGACGGCTCAAGACGTGGTGTCCGTTTGGGGGGCCCCGCCCCCGATTTTCTCAAAATCGCGAGCAGTGTTTTTTCTGTTTCAGGTATAGTTTTGGCAAGTCTGGGCCTGCTTGTCTGTACACTTTTCTGTCAGTTTTATTTAATTAAGGCTCAGTCACACACACAGCCGATTTTTTGCTTTGCTAGAAAACCACTTCCAGACGCGCCTGACATTGGCCGATTGGCCAATTTTCAAATCGTGAGCAGTTTTTTTTTTCATGTGTAGTTCTGTCAATGTCCTTTGGTCCTGTTCTGTGCAGTTGTCTGTGTCAGTACCCATTATTTTGCTGAGAAACCCGCTTCCAGACTGCTCCAGACTGTGCCGATTGGCAAATTTTTTTTTCGACATTGTGAGACCATTTTCCTTTTTTGGGTGTAGTTTTGGCCAAATCGGGACTGTCCTGTACTGTCTTCTGCAGTCTTGTGGGGTGGTGGGGGTTGGGTCGGGAGCACGTGCAAAATTTGAAAAAAAAAAAGTCCATTTTGTTTCTTGCAGCTTAAAAAATCGTGCCGGTTTTTGGAATCGGGAAAGATCGGCTGTGAACACATGAGTCGGTTTTGGAAGCGGTAGCCGATGAGTTGGTGCTCATCATGAGTGGTTGTGTTGTGCAGTTGGAAAGTGGTCGGCAATGATTCTGGCTCCAAGCGGTAGAGAAAATGCACGCCAACTGGACATGTTGAATCAGCGACTAAACTCGGTGACTACAGAAGATAAGTCGACTTGCAGTCTTGACAGGCAACTTGTGCTGTCGTGGTAAGTTCTGCGACTGATTGAGAACTGAACAAGTAACATACTTTGACGCACTACTGCTCGCAATTGAGCAACTCTTGTCTTGTACTATTTGAGCAAGACTGAAGCCGATTTGGAAAGAAATGTGGTCTTGTGTAGTTGGGAAGAGTTGGGGTCGCCGTCGGCAGGTTGTCTTCATGTGACGGGACCCTTTCTTGGCGTTCACAACTCGGAGACCACTCGGCGGGTCGGCGAGCAGTCTTGGCAGCGACATGTCACAACATTTGCCGTCGTTTCAAGGTCGGCACTAATGGGGACTGAACCAGTGGCGTCCGCCAATAACATGCTGGGATATGTTGATTACCTGATAGCTGTCGCCTACTGCTCGGCGTTTTTCTGCATCCCTTTTCTCGTTGACGACGGGGATACTTGCAAACTAATCATCCCTGGGTAGGGATAAAAATTGTAAAATTTTGCAAGTTTGAACAAGACTGTAGCCGATTTTGAACAAAAAATGGCGGTCTTTTGTAGTTCGGAAAGTGGTGGTCGGGAGCTGTCATCTGGTGAACTTATACCTTTATTTGGTAAAAATCACTTCCAGACGTCACGCCTGGTGCTGATTGACCATTTTTCGAAAATCTTGAGTAATTTTTCCTTTTTCAGATGTATTTTTTTGGTCAAGTCTGGGACTGTCGTGTACAGTCTTCTGCATTCCTTGTGATTGGGCGGGAGCACGTGGCAAATTTGAAAAAAAAAAAAAAAACGCCACGATTTTTTTAAGCTGCAAGAAAAAATCGTGGCGGTTTTGTTGGAAGGGGAAGGTCGCCTTGACAATTACGGTTTTGGAAGCAGTAGCCGATGGAGTGGCGCGCATCATGAGTAGCTGTGATGCAGTTTGGAAAGTGGTCGGCAATAAGTCTGCTCCAAGCGGGAGAGAAGATGCAAGCCAACGAACATGTTAATCGGCGACTACAGAAGATAGGTCACCGACTTGCAGTCTTGACAGGCAACTTGTGCTGTCGTGGTATGGTCTGCGACTGATTGGAAACTGAACACGTGCCATGCTGATCCTTTGATTTTATGATGCTGTCCCCTACTTCCGAGCATCTCTTGTCTTTTAATACATACATAATATCAAAAGTACAAAATTAAATTTTGAAAACAATGTGGTCTGTATAGTTGGGAAGATGTTGGGTCGCGTTGCGGGTTGTCCTTCTCTGTGACTGTGACTGTTACCTTTCTTGGTGTTCCAACAACTCGGTGACCAATCGACGACCAGTCTTGACAGCGAATGTCACTTACATTGTGCCGTCGTTTCAAGGTCGGCGACTGATCGGGGATGAAACAAGTGGCGTCGAATTAAACATGCTTGCTCTTGTGGGGGGGGGGGGGGGGGGGGGTTGAATTTATGATGCTGGTCGCCTACTTCTAGGCGTTTCAGCATCCCTTGTCTCGATGACGGACGGGAAACTCGGCAGACCTAATCTCCCCTAAAGGGATATGAACATTGTCATTTGCAAGTTTCAACAAGACTGAGCCGATGTTGAAAAAAATTGCGGTCTTGTGTAGTCCGTGAAGAGGTTGGGTCGGGGAGCCTTCTTCTGTGTGATTGTGCTTAATTAATGTGTCGTCAGATTTGGTTTTTCTTGAAAACGCAATTCTGTTCCATTTAATTTTCTTACATTTGCTCATTACATAAAAGACTATGTCCAATTATCAGAAAATGCCCTTTACCCCTCGTCTTACCAAGCTTTTTTGTAGACACGGGTTACCAAAGGGGGGGGGTGTTTGTTATAAAGCACGCGAAAAATGCTTCGAATATTTTGATACCAGTGGATATCTATGGCCTCCTCTTTCATTTGATACCAAGTACCAACCTAACATATTATGTCGTCACAATGACTTCATCAAGCTATCCGCGAGTCTGCCAACATTGGCATTGTTTCCAACAGACATAGGCCGAAAATCCAATTTTTTCAGTTGGAAGTAGATATATTAACAACGGAGGAGTGGAGGGAAACGGTAATAACAATTAAGATTAAGGCTAACTAGATATAGGTGTTGTAGAGATGCTAAGGGTAGGGGGACCATTGGGGTAAAGAAGGTCGTAAGAGGTTGACTGGAGGGCTGGAAAGGACTGAGAGTCTATTGGCGAGAGGGAGTATGGGTTATGAAAATGAGCAGAAAGGGGGTTCGGAATTGGGATAGATAGGGAGATAGAGTATCATGTTTGGCCGTGATATTTGTAAGGGGAAGGGTAAGGTGGGGCAGCGTGAAGGGAACGAGAAGTGAAGGAGGGCGTGTGGAGTATGCGAATGATTCGATATTAACAGTGGCAAGGATATGGGCGATCGGCGGTTAGATGGTTGATGAAATACGTTCCTGTTAGGGCGGGAGTCAAATTGGAACGGGGGTGATCGGAATAACGAATTTTAGGGGGTGTGAAGAGTATATAGATTACCTTGGTTCCTTAATGTTGGCAATTGGCTAGTTTTTACATAAACATAGAGTTTTAGGAGGGCAATACTGTGGCATAATATTTTCAAAAATATGCAGACCATAAAATAAATCCTTGGGAGTGTCCACCACCCCCGCTACCTTTCGACTTTGACAGCCTACCCTAACCCCGGTGAAGTCTACTTCACATTTTTTTTTCCTCTAAAATGACTGGAAAGGATGAAGAACGATTTACTTAGAAGCTTTTTGGCGAAAGTTTTTGGCATTTTAGCGCACCCGGAGCGAAGTTCACTGCCCCCCCATCCCTTGGTAGACGATGGTTAAGTTTTTAAATATCGTACGCATTCATTTGGATCACTGATAGTACTTCAAGTACATATCTTGAAGGAATTCTACTAACATGGCCGCAATGAAAACGTTTTCCTTAAAATCCATCACCCTATTCGAACTTTACCAGGCCGTTACGCAGGATAATTTCAACAAAAGGGGCAAAATGGTGCACTTTTTGCTGATTGGTTGGATAAAAAAATCCAATTGGAGAAAATTGGCAAGTATGTCCACTTTTTGGCGATGAGATGTTATCAAAGTATAAAAAAAAATGGACACGGATTTCACACTGTATTTCGAAGTCTCTAAAACCCCTCCCCCAGTCAAAACTTACATTGAAAAAACTCTTATTCATCGGCGACTTCCACCCCAGGGGAAAACCCCAACCCAACGAAATAAACAAATGAAGGTCACAAACAAAATTGTTGATTTGTTAACACGCACATCCATTGTGCTGTTTGTTAGTCAGCAATTTAGGATGTGGCTACTTTCCATGAGTGGCATAGATCTTTAATTGAGTGTAGGGGTTGTTTGGCACATTAAAGAAACTATGATGGCATCAGCATGAAACCATATAAGCAATAGAGTAGCATTAGTCTCCCCTTTTTTATAAAGGCAAAAAAAGGTTATCGGTCTTTTTGTATGTATGATTGAATAGTATTTTTATTTTCAAAAATCAACAACCAAACCTGCGATAATATTTTTGCTACAGGCCCTTGAATGCAAGAACCTTTTTCGAAAGCCAGTGTAAAATGGGATGGGATAGGGATGGTGGTAATAGTTTTCACGTTTATATTACCTTGAGACTTAATAGTAGTCCACATTTCAGGTAATTTACATAAGTAACCACAATGTAAGTTTGTTAACTATCTACGTCTCCCATCCAAATTTAAAACCTTGCCAGTGAAATTGGCAAGTTTCTTATGTTATCATATTGACTGTATAATTGTCAGCAATATAGATAAACCAATGATAAACCTGGGCAAAGTGTATGAGATTTTTAAAATACGTTAAGGTCAGAGAATCAACGTTTTCTTTTAAGTTTGGCGGGTAACACAAATCTTTCTCTTTACCTTGGGGCTTACACTAACAGAAGTTATTTATCCTTCTTTGGGAGTTCAACAATATAGGTCTTAAATAAAAAATGGGAAACTTGGGTAGATGGGGAGGGGTGAGTGGGATGGCCTATTCGCCACCCCACCTCCCTTGCCAAAAGGGGTGGTGGACGTGTTTTCTCCATCCCAGAATTTCTCCATAGCCGAAACGCTATTTGTGAAAAAGGGACTTTTGAGAAAATTTCCATACGGACTACACATATTTTACCACTCTGATTTGACCTTTGACTATTGTCTGTTGTATCTCCCTAAACTAAAGGTCGCGAAAAATAGACTGTACATTTGTGATCTCTGGGATCTTTACCAACAAGTTGGTATGTGTTTCAAATTGATTGGGCAGTTTCAAATTTTAGCCCCTCTATGACCACCCCATGTGACCTTTACTGACCCCAGTGGACATAGCTACTCAACTGAATTTTCTAGCATGCTTTTGGTATTCCCCATGGGTTACCTAAACACTGGTAACAAAATCATATTGCCCTTCTGAGGTAGTGAAAACCCTTCGGCCCATGGCTACAAAAAAACGAATAATTTTTATAGTCATACAAAGAAAACTTTCTAAATTTAAGAGTAACATACTCCATGTGTGACAAATCAGGTATGCACTACCTATACTAGTTGTAAAAATTACTAGGGCATTGCTATATTGAACGAACTGCAGAGTGTCAGGTCACTCTAGCCAAAAAACATAAAATCCAGGCGACACATAGACACATTGTGGTGATATCTAATTACTGACCTTGATGTCCAACAAAAATGGTTCCTGTTCTTGTAGGACCGTACTAACAATGCATGCAAAGCGTCGTCAGGCAACTACAGGAACCAAGAGTATTGACTATGATTATAGTCTAACAAGAAATGTTACAAGTGTTACAAGGGTAACACTTTCTGTGCGTTCTTGATAGTTATGCCCTGTCTTGCGTGTTAATGTTATTCCAAGGGGGGCGAGTGTTTTGGCCCTATGACCTTTTGATCAACTCCCCATATAAACTGGTTTGTTTATACTGTGGAGTAATGGGAAATAACGTTTGATGAACATATTGGCTATCCCAGCACTCTATTATAGACTTTCGTAAGCCACAAAATACAATAAATTTACAATATGTAGCAGTCCAATAACACATCTTTCCAAACTAGCCTCAATCTAATTCCGTAATGATAACGGTTGTTTAGTGTTTTCTTGAACTGATCCAAACAGACTACTATAAAATAGTCCTGCGGCACATTTGGTACTTGGCTTGGTTCTGTTCTTGTTATAGCATGGTTTTATAATCTTGGTGATAGATTAGTTCATTCTTACAGCGAGATGAATGGGCCTATGAAACTGATAGTGACTTCCGTGTGAACCCTGGAAGTTAAAAGGTGTGAAGTGACTTATTTAAGGGGTTGGATAGGGTGGTTTTGAGTGTCATCTGGATAGCATTTTTGTCAGAAAAAAGGCAACTAGATGATTCATACAAAAGGTGAAATTGAAAAAATTATGCGCCATGTTAAGGAAAACAGTTTTAATAGCCGTGCTACTCTAAAATTCTATAAGGGTCAAAGATGCAACTCAAAAACCACCCTACCCCTAATGCGTAAAAAGAGATATATCCAGAAACAATTTTGCTGAACTATCGATATACAATAGTAAACTCGCTCTTGTGTGTTTAGCTGATTCACAAACGGGAGGAATATAGTGCATATCAAAATCTATACTTTGTTGACGCATTGATGTTT
>JAMKCH010056442.1:0-11098 GCA_023653785.1 Ophioderma brevispina
GCCGGTGTCGCCGCTGCACAGGCAACAGCCACAGCTTCACACTCGGTAAAAGGTCGGGAAAAGGTCAAAATTAGCCAAATTAGTAGAAATCAAGCTAAAAATAGAATACATCAAGCTAAATAATAGAACAACGAGAAAAGGCCAAAATTATCCAAAATCGTAAAAATCAACATCTAATTTAAAATTTAACTATTTCCCTAGCCTCAGGGCCCACTTGATAAGTAAGCACAAGAAAAAATGTAAACTCCTGAAGTTCTGGGGTGTTGCCGCTGTCGCCGCTGTCACCGCTGTCGCCGCTGTCGCCGCTGTCGCCGTTGCCCGTGTAATACCATAGCTTCACACTCGATGTATACGCCATAACAATAATCCCAACTTTATTTTAAAAAAAAACGGGAAAATGCCAAGATAGTCCAAATAGTGTAAAATTGAAGCTCAAAATAGTACAAAGCAAGCTCAATCTAAATTAAAACTCGAACGTTCATGGTTTAAAACTAAACTCCCAACTTTATTTAAAAACAACGGAAAAGGCCAAAATTATCCAAAAATATCGGGAAAAGGTCAAAATTAGCCAAATTAGTAGAAATCAAGCTAAAAATATAACAAATCAAGCTAAATGATAGAACAAATCAAGCTCAATCTAAATTAAAACTCGAACATTCGTGGTTTAAAACAACTTTATTGAAGAAAAACAACGGGAAATGCCAAAATCGTAAAAAACAACTAAATTTAAACTCAAATGTTCATAGTTTTTCTTATCATGTTCATATTTAAATTGAAATAACTATAATTGTTCTTATTCGACAACGGTACAACCCAGGTAGGCCCTACAGCTTCGCGCTGTCGCCGGTGCCTGGGTTTTTAAAAAGGATTGGCTTCGCGCTGTCGCCGTTGCCTGGGTTATAAAAATGTTTGGCTTCCGCGGCGGATAAATGTGGTAGGGTATTCTAAAGTTTAGCCATTTGGTGTAGAAATGGGTTACTTTTTTCATTTTTTTTTACATAGGCCTATTTGTTGGAAAATTAGTTCAATTTGTGTTAAATTTGACCCAATATCTGCATCTCTGCATGGTATAGCTATGGGTCCTTTTTCTTGAGACCCCCCGCCCGATTATTTACTTGCGGCCCGCAATAGTTTTGGATTAAAACAATGCGGCCCTTGTGTCAAAAAGGTTGGACACCCCTGGCAAGTCATAATTCCTCATTATTGTACAGGACATTTTCTGTTTACATCGCAATTTAAACATTTTCTTGTTCTCCTCTCGCTCACATTTCCCCCTCTCAAGTCCTCCATCCTCCTCTCTGGCATAAAAATGATCCCCCTTAATGATGTAAGATTTATGATGGGGATGGGGGCGAACATCGACATTTACACGTAGTAGGTTCTTATTAGGCAAAAAACAAGCTCAGAAGAAATGTGAAAAATGCAAATGCGAAATGTGCTTTTTCATTTTTTCTGAAATAAAAAAAAAAATCTTTCAGTGAGGAAAAATATAAAAATACAATGCGATAAAATAAATACCAATTCTACAAAAGTAACGCTGTCTTCTGAACAAACTTTTTTTTTCTTGGTCTTATAACAAAACGCTCACGACTAATTCAGCGCAAAGCATTATGGGCATAGCAGAGAAGTGGGTGACAAGCTGCTGATATCCATTTATCGTGTACAAATTTTATACAACAAACCAAGCATGAGAACACTGACAGCTAAACAGCTGTTCGTTGTAAGAACTAACCTTCCAGAGGTATTTATGTTGTGCAGTGGGCCGTGTCGGCATGGCTTCATAAGGTAGCGGCGTAACTTCAGTTACTTTTATTTCTGAATGATCCACAGACTAGTCCTAATAATACTGGAGACTAGTATAATGCAACCCTTGTATTACTTGTAGACTAGTTCTGACATGACTCATGATGACTGACTATCTACTGTTACCTGCCCATTCAATTAGACCCTGTCACCTAGAGCTGGGAGTTACCTTTTAATTTCCTATCTGTATTTTCGTTAGTTTAAACGATCATCCATTATCAAGGTTATCATCCTAATGACTGCCGAATTTGGCGCTTCCATAGTGGTCGATCGGTACCTGTACCAATGCTCCAAGCCCACTTTGACCACTTCTAACATGGCCCAAATTATGAGCACTTTTTGGAAATGCCTCGTTTACATAATCTTACAGTTTCATCAGTGTTCCGAGTGGGGGTAATATCCTTTTAAAGTGGCTTCTGTGGTAGTAACTGCATCATATTTTTAATGTACCATGCCAAAAAAATTTTGGCAATAAATAGTTCGAAAACCACTCAACAATGCACATTCATCAAAAAGCTCTTTCTTGGTTGTCCTCGCTTACTCAATTGATGTCACCATGTTCATAAATGTATATCCGTCGGTTTTATGGGCTACAAAAGGGGTTTTTTGGGTGGCTATGTTTGTTAAATTGGCAAGATGTACAATTGATCGATAAATCGGTGATTGTGAGCCTTTGTTCCGATTTTAGACGTCGTATTAGTTTGTTGGTGTCGTTTTAATACTGTTTGAAGCTATGTTTCAGGTAGCTTAGTCCTCAGCCTTTCGTAACGCTATGGCGATTCCGTTAGAACTTTCTAAAATTTAGTAAAGTTTCCATTTTAAACCTTCAACATTTGAGACATTACCTTCATTTCTCCTTTGGTGCATTTGTGACTCTCACCTGGGTAAAAATGATCCCTTAGAATTAATTTTTCTGGACTCAGTGGTGGTGTAAATTCTTGAAGTGTTGAGCAGTAAAGAAATCACAACAATATTGCAGACACGCCGGACATTTGGAGTTGTTTAGATCGTTGATAAGCCCGACGTCACATATGGCATCCTCTTGCAGACACCATCCATCGCGCTGCTCACATGCACAACGTACCTTCCGTGCGTTAGATGTCAAACGATTGAGAGACTCAGCTAAGATCAGACCTGTCGCCGCAGCTGTTGAGGTTGCTAATTGCCTTTACAAATCCAACACGCCCCATTGCCTTGCTTTTTGAGACCATCAAATAGTGTGCTCAAAGCGCCATTGTCGGCAGGACTTCGGTAGTGCTGTGTTTTTTGACACAATAGAAACCAATGATTGGGCTACATTTTTCCCACCACCCACTTGCCGGCGTGTCCCACGGCCTAACTGCAATTTTTTGTTAGCAAACACTGGAGAATTGCACCAACCCACAGGTTTGATCATTCGACTCGGGATTTGCGTGCACAAAATTTTTAAACTATATTACACTTTCCAGTGCCGGTTTACTTAGATCAAAGGGTGAGAGGAATACAAGAAGAAGATCGCACAGGTTGGTACAAGTATAGCAGCATTTGTATAAATAGTAGAGATTTTCGTCTCAGAGGTCCTCTTTCGCTGCGTTCGAATAGGCCCTATAGCCAGTCCGACTGATATTTATATCGGCGGACTGGAAGGCTGATCTATGTTGTCAGGGGTGTAGGGCCTATATGTTGACAATGGTTTTCGGTCATCTAGCGTTACCAATGTTTAATTGTTGTTTTGCAATCTGGGATTTTGTACCTATTCCGAATGTTTCCCCCAATTTATTCGATGATACCTGAGTTGAATATGCCGATATAAAGAACATGATTTTTCTCTTCTCCCTCTCGTCCCAATACAAAATCGAAGATTGCCTTCCTACAGGGCTGGAGACGATTCCCGTCGACGATTACGATTAGCAGTCGATTTCAAGACATAGTTAGTTTGCTTTTAATTTCTTTGCACGGTCCAATAAAGTGAGGCTCGGAAACATTTTCGTAGATTAAATTCACAAACACCACCCGATCAAGTCCAAATTGGAAACATTCGTAGGCTATCGTTCAAAATAGAAAACATCTCCTCTTGATTGAAAATTTTAATTGGGCTTTTCACATATTTTTTATATCGTGCTTCGAAAAAGTACATGAAAATTAAAGCTCATAGAACTCATGGTATTGATAGGATTTCCGCCCCCCCCACCCCCCTCCCCCCCCCCCCGGCCCCGGCCGCACCACGTAACCTACGGGTACGGCGGTCCGGTAAGTGTGTTTCTGTTTGTTTCAGACTGCGACAGATATCTATTAGTAATGTGGCGTGAAAGACTAACATTATCAGTCCGTCATAACGAATGCCTGTAAATGAAAATAAGGGGTTATATATAATATATGATGATGTATTGGGTCTGAACCTATGAACCTAGCGAGAAATTGAAGAGTTAATGTCCGTAGGCCTACATAGTGGCTCGCCAACACGGAAAAGTGAACACGCCATCGCTACGGGGGGGACCGCATCCGGTTTTTCTCACATATGACTTCAGTATTATCCAGTATAGAATTTTCCAAACGCTGAATTTCAATTTACGACCACTTTGTTTAATTTAGAAACAGGCTACGTACTTACCGGACGAGAGCACCCGTCCGTAGTAAAGCGAAATGTGGACGAACAATTCCAGGGCGGGCAGGACGCCCGATTGTAGCGATACATAGAGTTTGAATTTTCCAGGTTGCCGAGCTCTATAGAGCGTTATATATGAGAAAAAAATACCCTAAATCGGCATTAATATGCTGATTGATTCTCCAAAACCGCTTGATGAATTCTTAATTCAATTTGACCATACATGGACTAACTCATTTTAAGCATTTTGTTATGCGACTAACTTTTAGTTCATAGAAGAAATTTGTGAGGAAAATAAATTGCATTAGAAATTCAATGTGCCCGCCATTTGTATAAAAGTAATCACTAGACAATGCCTCGAAGCGTCTACCTTAATGGCAGAAATATTTAGAAACAAAGGGGAACAGGAAAGATGACCACCTTTTTTGGTGTGAAACTTGCTCAAAAAGGACCATTTCATTGTGGTGAGGTGCACTTTGACCAGAACAGTCAAATTCTTTTTAGTTATTAAGAATGTTCAAACTTTTTTAAGTTTTTTCCAGTTCCCACACCCTCCCCAAAATAGCGTGCGTACGAACCCTGATCTCATCCTGTGTATTGTATAGCAGTTCCCGTTGGAGGGGTGTTTACAGAGTATCTATACCAGTAATATACTGAATTTGCTCCAGGGATGTTTTATCCCGCTAGTCGTCATATTCGAGGGCAAAAATGTTAAACCTATTTCAAACTTTCGAAAAAATAATTTGCCAAATTACCCCTGTTGTGGTAATTAGGTACTTAAAACTTTGTTGAATATACTACATATAGGCCTAAGGGTAGTAGTGTATTCAACATGCCCTTAAGTGTAATATTGAAATCATTTACATAAAATAATGAACAATAAATATACTTCTAACGACATTTTCAAATCTCCAACAGACCATACTTCAACTAAAACTCGAACTTCCATTGCCCGTTTCAAATTATTTATTTGTACTCCTATTGTAAGCTCTTATTTAGAGGCAACAAAATTTGACAAAGGCCAAGTTTTGACTCATCTATATTGAAACCATTTTCATTTACTTATTGCATCTTGTAGTCAGATGCAAGCTGTATTGTGAGTTCCTATCTTGCAAGGAAATTGTTACTTATTCTGGTAGATTATTTCTTTACACAAATAGTATTGAGGACGTAGGCAGATAACCCCGATTATAACTAGAACGGCTCAGCGACATGGCGAAATCTGGCAACAATAATCCATTCAGAATCATATGGCGGCAGTCGCTCCCAAGGCAGCTCCACAGCTACCAAGAAAGTTTCAACAGAAATCCCTGATCCTTAAACTTTGTGGTGTATCTGGCAATCTGTTCACACCAAAAAATCAGCAGGAATTATACTTAGATCACTAATCCGGCACCAGACGGTCAACAACATGGCGTTTACTGCTTAAACCTTCCCCAGGATCCGAAGATAAAATTGCAGTTTTGGGCTTTCAAAAGTTGAGTAATCGCATTGATAATAATGTCCGCAAAAGTGCCTTAGTTAACATTTAATCCCTGTAAGACTGCTCAATGGGGCATTATGTGTGATTTAACAAAATGTCGCATGCAGAGGGCTCAGCTTTCAGCTTCTTGAAATGACCATGTCATGTGCCAGCGGAGTGGGGATATAGGTCGGCAACGGGTACATTGAAGCCCCTGGGGGATACAACCCTACCGTTGCTGGTACCGGAAACTACTGCTCCAGCAATGCCAATTCTCTGCACCATTAAAAATATGTTCGTAATTGGGTTACCCGGCTTGCATTCGATTCAAAAATATCATCTTGAACCAAAATGATGTCATGACGCCAGCTACAGTTCGGTGAACCAGAAGTTGCTTGATGACTAATCATGCTCAGAGACGTATTTTATGTAATGAAGACACTATGGGCAATGTTGTTCCCATGCGCAGTTCGATTAACAAAACTTTCCATCGTGATAATGTCCTGATCAATCGCAAACACAAACAGAAAACGGCCACTCTGTTGCATATTTTGGTGAAAAATCTATGAGACTTTCCCCATAGAATTATGAGATTTTGAAATCTTAAAAGACCTGATACGGGGATCTCGTTGGTCATTAATAATTTTCGAATTAGGTACTGAAAGGCATTAATTAGATCGTTATAAATAGTAATACAGTACAGGCTAAGTATAGTAGTCATTGCAAGTTGGGTTCGGTTTTTGGTTTTGGAGGTTCGGATGCAATTAAATTCACGCTGTTTTCTGAGGAAAAGTTGCAGAATTGTATTTTCCCCGTCCTAACGCCCATGTTGACATATTGTCAATAGCAATGTTTGATATGATTTATAAATACTGTTTGACGTATTATAATATTTTCATAATTGGTTTACAAGAAATAAAAATGTCTCATAGTTTTCCAAAATTATTTGTTATGAGTCATGGTAGGGCATTGTTGGAATACTTTGAAATGCTAATATAATTTGGCATGTGACAGGCACCTAAATAAACCCTATCTCAAGTCTTCACGAACCTACATTCGGAAACATGACCGCATCCCCTGGGACGGTTGCCAGCTTGCAATTGCGGCGCCACTTACTAAAAAAACATTTGGAACAGGCCAGTGGCGTGAAATTGGGGACAAACACGTTAATGTTGACAACTTACATCATCGTTAAGGTGATAACTATCTCCCTTTATGAATGATCCCTTACTGCCAAAGATAAGAAAGTTGGCAAATTTTTAATTCGACCTTGTCTTTACTCCAATGGTTTAAAAAAACAATAAATGGGTGGCGCAAACCAGGTGGCTCTGACTGTCCCGACTAAGTGGCAATGTGATTACATACATTTGACGTTGTCCAGTGACGGTTTTGTATTCTCCATTCCAACCGGCAATCTAAGCGTGAATATGTGTAATATGAAGCTTCGCCTTCTGGCAGAGGGACTCGTTCCTGATCCGTGACCTCCTTCGCCAACCCAAAATAAACAGCGCGCCCTAGATCAAGTAACTCTGAAGGACATGGTTTCTGTAAGATATATTTCACGTGAAAATGGTGATTTTGTTTACTTCAGTTTGGCGCTGTGTGCCGGTGAACGCCGACGCTACGCGCGGTCTCAACAGAACAAGATCTGTCCGCCTGTCCAATCGTAAGTTACGCACTCCTACCTTTTCCCGTTACCTTCGTCGATGACCAGACACACTGTCTACCCCACACGCTATTTTCCCCCCATCTTTAACTTGTACGCCCGTGTTTGCGGTTTGTCCTTTGTGACTGCTGCCGGGATTCGGATGGGTTTATTCTTCTGCTGTTTTCACCATTTACCTTTTTTTTGTAATTGAGTTTTTCAGCCACCCCAGCATAATTGGGGTCGTGTTATGCGGTGTATACGCCGAAGTCGCTCCACTCAAGTACAGAACTTGGAAACGGGGGATGGGTACTGGTGTTTCCCTGTTTCCGTAAAGTCGGAAACCATTTCTTTGAAGAAGAGCAATTGTAACTGGTTAACTTTATCTTTTCACTTACAGCGGAGGTAATTTTGGTGAAAATTTGACTTCAGCAATTAAAAAATACTGAGAAAAAGTTGTATGTAGGGTTTGCTCACATGTAACATGTAGTGAATTTCTGTTAAACCAGTTTAGTCCCCTTCAGTTCGTTGTATTACTTTTTTGGTATTAAACGTTTTTTCAGAGTTTTCCCAGAAAAGCCTACTGTCCACACTCGGTGTGTGTAATACATTTAGAGAATGGTAGACGGGGGTAAAAGTGTCGGGAAAAAATCATGAAAGAAATAAAAAAAGTAAAAAAAACCATTTATATTTTTAAATTTCAAAAACTATGTAGGAATTGGAATTAAAACCTGTAAAGATTGTATTGAAATTTGTACACCTCCATTTTTCCCCTCAAAGTTGCATGATATGATCTGTCCAACGTTAGGAACAATCAGAAAAAAAATAGGAATTTATCAACAAAATTCAAATTGATGTTGACCAAGAGTACATAATTTGTAATAGTAGGAGAGGTTGCTTACTTAACTAGGACTAGAAATAACAAAGTTATAGTAAAAAATGTGTCCTTAAACTGACTTCTCTTTAAGCACAAGATGAGGTCCAAACTTGTGACCTCCAGCTGGCAACTGCACTAAACTAATGGGGCTCACTGAAACCTGACTCTGTGTTTCAGTCAAAATGCAGGTCACACAAATACTGCTTATTTTCTTTTCAGCAACTCGACTAACTTCGAATGACCGCTATGAAAAAGGTGTAAAACAGATTTGGTCATGGTACATTTTTGTTGGATTTCGCATTGTTGCATCTTTGAAATTGTTTGAAGTAGGAGTAATCAGATAGATATGTGCCTAAACTAGCATGCTAAAGTCTGTGATGGTTGATATTAAATGTAAAATTGTCATTTTTCAAATTGTCATTTTTCAAACAAATCAAATGATACAGATTTTAGATGCAAAGTCGGGCTAAAAAACTGCCGTAAATAATTCTATTGGAAACAGACAGTTCTGATTTTCACAGTTTTAAAAGGTTACAGGATTTTCTTCCATAATCCATCAAAATTAAATTACTGGAACATACGAAACGGTCAAGTCCACAAAAATAACACAAAAATATAATTCAGATGTTGAGGCCCAATTTCTCTGTGTGATTGCTACGGTATCAATCAATATTGCCATTGTTATAGGCAAGGCCGTGGAACCAATTGTGCGTGTATTTCCCAAATCTTCCCTCAGCGGGTGAAATGAACACATCGGATTGACTCGTGGTGTATGGAAATACAATAAACTTGATCTCGTAAAAGGCCGAAGTAATTATATTTGGTATAGTTTCTATCGTTTTGGTACCGCAAGAATGCGTTGGACACTAATTATTTTTGGCACATAGGAAGCCACATATCTTATCAACAGTTTGCCAATGTTGAGTTTGCCAGAATCTGTCGGAAACGGTCAGGGCCATGGTTTTGTTTGAGGATACTACGTGACACCTTAAAATAGAATACAGGTTTTAAAACAACTGTTTTCACATAATTATTTAAGGAATATAAATTTTCTGATATGCTAGGCAAAGAAAAAAACTACAGATATATTTCTTGACTCATTTAGCACATCTAGTATTTGTACCAGGTGCACTTAGAGACATGAGATTTCCAGAAAGAAGCGCCCCCAATTTTTGTCGAACCCCAGTTTTTTGCATAGGACATGGTTTCAGATTCGACCTAGGTTTTACTGCCAAAAGTGTAAAAATGTGAAGGTGCTTTAAAAGTGAAACAAAACATGTTTTCTAGGTTAAAATTATGTGTAGAATCCAAATCTGAAGTCAAAAATGCAAAATGTTGGATGCGTTCCGAGATATCGCATTTTGGGGTATTGCGCAATGCCAAGTCCCATAGAAACCTATGGTATTTTGCTGCTAATTGCATCTTGCTTTGTTAAAAAAAAAAATTCTCAAATATTTTGCAGTTTGACAAAAATTTAATACTATATTCTTGTGGGAATATGTCTTGGGCATAATCGATTAACTTTTCAACGATGTCACCCTTTTCGTTTATTTTTCACGGGTTCTTGAAGTGCCGATTTTTAGGTAAAATTTGGATCCCGCAAATTGATAAAAAAAAAAATTCTCAAATTTAAGACAAGGTAAAACAAAGTTAATACCATAACTATGTAAAAAAAAAAAAAAAAAAAAAAAATAACACAAAAATATAATTCAGATGTTGAGGCCCAATTTCTCTGTGTGATTGCTACGGTATCAATCAATATTGCCATTGTTATAGGCAAGGCCGTGGAACCAATTGTGCGTGTATTTCCCAAATCTTCCCTCAGCGGGTGAAATGAACACATCGGATTGACTCGTGGTGTATGGAAATACAATAAACTTGATCTCGTAAAAGGCCGAAGTAATTATATTTGGTATCGTTTTGGTACCGCAAGAATGCGTTGGACACTAATTATTTTTGGCACATAGGAAGCCACATATCTTATCAACAGTTTGCCAATGTTGAGTTTGCCAGAATCTGTCGGAAACTGTCAGGGCCATGGTTTTGTTTGAGGATACTACGTGACACCTTAAAATTGAATACAGTTTTTAAAACAACTGTTTTCACATAATTATTTAAGGAATATAAATTTTCTGATATGCTAGGCAAAGAAAAAAACTACAGATATATTTCTTGACTCATTTAGCACATCTAGTATTTGTACCAGGTGCACTTAGAGACATGAGATTTCCAGAAAGAAGCGCCCCCAATTTTTGTCGAACCCCAGTTTTTTGCATATTTGGAATGCTTACCAATTGATGTATTAGATCACACCTGAAATGAATAAGCCGAATACGCCGTCTTTATGTAGTAAGATGATGATTTAGTACTTTCTGTCGTGCACGACAGAAAGTCGAAGCATGGTGTTCTATGGGGACGATTACGATAGCAGGCAAGTTCAAAATAAGGTTTGCGGTTTTCTTTTGTACTTGTTTGTTTAATAAGCCTTCGAAACGTTCTCCGTAGATGGTCTACAACCGATTCCGTGAAATTTGAGAGAAATTTGTATCCTCAAAAAATCTCCTCCTGTAAAAGAGTTTAAATTTAAGCTTTCATTTCGGAAAACTTCGCAAAGATTCGGCACTGGCACCTAGTTTGGGAATTACGCACAAAGAAATTGTAACCTTTGCTGTCTGACTGGTTTTGCCAAATATAATCTTTGGTTTTGCGTGGATGAGTGAACAGGGA